>BQNB010115536.1:0-21542 GCA_026074375.1 Tanacetum coccineum
GGGTACTGGTGTTTGTTGCAGATGTGTGATAAGAGGAGTGGGTGGAAGAGTTGTTGCAGACAAAAGAGGTGGCTCAGCAATAGTGGTGACCGAAACATCTACCAGTGAAGTTGCCTCAGTGTTAGGAGTAAATATTATGTCAATACCTGTATCTGGACAAGGGTTGAGCATGTTAGAAATGAAGCCAGATGACATAGAAGAACTCTGATGTTGACCTTCAGGATTGATCGGAGCGGTGATTATGACATGAGTATCTTCCATTACCTGAGTTCCTTGAACATTAGGTAGTTGAGCATCTGTCATCACACTGTCTCTTCCCTCCAGATTAATGTTCACATCCCTGTATAGTTCATTCGCTTCATCCTCTTCATGTGTCGCCTCTTCATCCATCTCCTCTTCCTTAATATTCGCACCTTGAACTTCTTCACCGCTGTCTTCATTACTTTCATCATCACTTTCTTCTTCATTTACTTTATCATCTTGTCTTGCTTCATCATCATGAGTGGAAAGCTTGGGGTGAACAAATTCATCACCATCGTTATCTGAATCAGTTTGCTCATCATCATCATCTTGATTTGCATCATCTGGAATTTCATCATCTTGATTATCAGCATCATCATCATTGTCTTTACTCACATTTACTTCCTCCTCATCTTCTTCTTCACTTGACTTCTAAGAGATTTGCTCATCATCAGATTTATAAGTCAGTACATCGGGAACCCTTGGTATACTACCAGTTCTTTCATCTGCACCTGAGCCGTTGGCGTGAGAGATGTGAGTTTGTATTAGGCTTCTTTTGGTTGCTAGCTTTATTTGTGTCACACCCCCAAAATCGGACGGCATCGGAATAGTAACATTGGGGTGCGACTCCAAGGCACAAAGTACAAGTCACAGAAAACGACCTCAAAAGAGACGTTTAAATAAATGTCACATTCAATTTAGTAAAAATGTCAGAGTTACACAGGTTCCATTTATAATGTATTAGAAAACATTGTCAAAACATTTGTCAAATGGTACTCAAGTTATTTAGTCTTCAAAAATATATCCGCGCGACTCGAATGCTCCCAATGCTCAGCTAGCAAAATAATAACCTGAGAAAATACATGCAAAAACGTCAACAAAATTGTTGAGTGAATTCATAGGTTTATCAGGAAATAGCGTGGACCACAAGATTTAAGTAATAGTAGACTATGAAACACATTCGATAGTCCAACACTTTGTATTATTTACCCCTATGACTCATTCAACCGGAACCTTAACGTATAAAAGTAATACAAACAGTACTCGAGGTTTGTTGCCCCAACACGGAAACAGATGTTACAAAACATCCTAAAATCCAAACGAATTTTCTCAAAACAGATGTTTGCTAAATATCCTAACGAATTTTCTTCAAATTGTAAATGCATCAATGGACAACTAGAAACCACAGCCCAACGGGGAATGGTCCAGTTCCCGATAGATCTATCCATGACCACAAGCGTACACCCAGCAGGATATTTAACCGGTTCATGATAAAAGGTGACTTAAAAAGAGCAAAACGTAACTTAGGCAATAATGTAATTCAGGAAAATAAACAACATTTTTGAAACACTTGTGTCCAAGAATCAAGCATGGTAATCTCCCCGTAATTAAATAAAGCAAAGTAGTATAAAAAGGGGCTACAACTCACCTTGAGTGAAATGGTAATCAACAAGTATTCACAATAGAAAACTGCTCACGCTTAAATTACGATCGAACGCAACCTAATCCAATATAGCGTATAAGTACTAAACACTTGGATTATTTATATGGTCGTATGAGTTCATCATACTATCGTTCCGGAAGCTATCATAATTAAGATTCATAGTGACGTATGAGGAGCTAGAGGACCCTTTAAATCGTAAATCCAACAATACTCGTCGATAGATAAGTAAGTAAAATAGAAAATGGGAGGGGGTGTAAAAGATAAATATAATAACAAATACTCTATAAAAAAAAGGTTAAAGACGCCAACCCCGAAGAGGCCTCATTATGAAAACACCCTAGTAATAAAGTACTTTGATATAACATAAAACCACAAATAAAACTATATAGCTACATCACCAATCTAATTGTGTTTTGAAAAAGTGTTAAATCGCATTGATAAATAATTAAACATGTATTTAAGAACTCGTATATCGCGTAACATTATAATCTCCTTTGTAACATCATATTTATAAAGTTATAAAACAAGCTATAAATATTTATTTAAGTGATTCAAAATGTTTCGCAAAATATTTATAAAAAAAACGAACAAACACTATTCAATCTAGGAATAGTTGACCCTAGTTTATACCAAACATATACATCCGAAAATTATGAAAATTGGCAGGTTTATGTAAAATGTTGTTCCGAACAACTTTGTAGTTTTACACTTCGACTCAATCGGACCCGAAGGCCCTCGAACATAAATGATTTCAGTACTGCTGAAACATATAGTTTTTCACCTTTATGAATAAGTTCGATAACTTTCGAAACGTCGTAAACGTTGTATTTTATTCGTTATAGCTCCGTTTTTAGCGATTCTTTCGAGCACGTCTTCGTTTTTAAAAGTTCTATCATATTAATGATGTTTTCAAAAATAAATGTCCCTGATGAACAGTAACTTTTTATAAAATTTATTTTATAAAACCTAGTATTAACGTAAAACGTATATTTGTCGTATCTTTTTTGTTATAAATCGGTTTTTCGAGTTTCTTACCTTTTTGGAATCGTCATGAGACGTACTATCTTTATAAAACACAATATGGCTGTCACAAAATATGAACCAAAACAGCCCCTTTATATCTTTTATATAACTAATTATATAAACTTGTTTTTATATACTTTTCAATCTAATAAAATACCACAAGTTTTCCACAACCTTTTATATCATATGTCCTACATATATAATGTCTATACTTTGTACATGAGTCCATATTATCAAGATCATAAGTGTAAGTTTATTTTTCATGATTAAAGTTTCCTAATGGTGATTTTTCTATATAGAACATATATGTACATAAAATGATAAATGTAAAGTTATAAAGAGTTTTAGATAACCTTAGGATGATGTAATATGATGAACCACAATATCTAAACCCTAGTTTAGATGACAAACCCAAGCTTACAACACTTCTACAACTCTAAATCCAAGTGAAACCTTAACCTTGAACTTTCTTGCTTTAACACTTGTAAACTTTAAACCAACCCTTCAAATCACCTAAGGACATCTTAGATATATAGTAGGAATGTGTGCGATTGTGATAAGTAAAATTTTGTAAGGATTTGGTGTTGGTTTTGGTTTGGACGTGGCTAAGAGAGGGAGGCAAAGAGAGTTTTTGTGTTTTTCACCTTTAGAAATGAAAGTGTGTGTTTTCTACAAGTTATACATGCTTCATATACAACTTATACTAGTCAAAGATTGCCATGGAAGTCTTAAGCAAGTCTTTGGTCAAGAAAACATTAGGAGGATTTTAAGGAAGGTCTTTGGTCTTTGTTGGTAAACTTGGAGAACACTTCATGAAAACATGGAATGTGTTTTCTAACTAGATATTTACTTGCAATATTTGGTGCAAAAGAAGGTAATACTTGCAAATATGAAAGTATAAGTTAATATGTAAGTGTAGTTTTGATTATTAAAGAGTATACTTGCAAGTTGTGTATGTCTTGCTTATTTATTTTAAATGGGGCGTCTCATTTGGTAAGTGTGGTTAAAGTTTTATAAACTTTGATTATTAGAAATAAAAATGAGTATTTGTTGAAGCGTAGATTTATTTTGGTGGTTCCGGAAATGTCTAAATGTATTTATTTTGCGAAACGTAACCAATTTATGTAACCGATAAAAATAAATACAAAAAAGTTAATTATTACTTTCGTAAAATAATATAACGCTTTCTTGATGAAAACCTTAATTTGTTTGGTGTCCGTTTACGTTTAATGTAAAAAAAATAGTGAAATAATGACGAAATAAATGACGTCATAAAATGACCTGAAAACACGAATTGTTACAGTCTCCTCCGGTTAGAAGAGCCTTGTCCTCAAGGCTCAAGTTGCGGCACTTGAGGAAAGTACGGGTTCGGAGAAAAGATGCGGATATTTCTTCCGGAATGATGTTGATGAAGAGGTGTAGATACTTTTTACTATTATTATTATTATTATTATTATTATTATTATTATTATTATTATTATTTTTGAACAGTGTCCCAACGGTCGGTGAACAGTAACCCCCAACGGTTACTTTCCCCCTTTTTATACAAAATTTTCTCCTCCATTTCTCCATACAACACTTAATCTTTCACTTACATTTTCTCTTATCCAATCCTCAAAAATGTTGCACATCATCACGATCTTGGCGATGGCGACCGCGATAGCACTCGGCATTTATCTTGCCTACTTCCCATACGAAGAAGGATTTCAGTATTTGGCCTTTATTCTAGCAATTCTCGTGCCCCTCATCGTTCTTGCAATCGGCGCAGATCTCTTTTGGAAGGAATAGATATTAGGGGAGGGTTGTAATAAAACTTGTATTTCCTTTATGTTCTTATGTAATCTTATTTCTAAGATAATAAATGGATGTTGTGGCAATAAATCTTTTTGTTACTTTTATTTATGCCTTTCGATAATTTCGTTACCACGCTTGGTAACTCGTTTGCATTTCCCTTCTAAATTGATTTAACTTGGGTGTTTCAAGATTTGTGATGTTGGTTTAATATTTATTGTTGCGACCAAGGCTCGGCTCCTAGTGGGCTTATTTGTTCCCTTCAGCTTAACGTGTCAGTTGTAACACTTTTTTTTTGATGATGTCGACTTTATATAGTAAGGTGGAGTGAAGGTCTGCTTAGTTGCTACGGTTACTGATTCGATTTCCAGAAGTAAACGCGTTTTATGAATACTCACACAAAACTTGATGCAAATAGAAAATTGTTTCTTGACAAATGCGATGCTCATTTTTGTCATAACAGTGTGATGTGAGAAATAGTTTTATAACGAAATGAAATAGTCAATAAAGTAAACGTGAAGTAGCTCATAGGGTGACAAAAAAAATGGTTTATAGGTTGACATCAAGATTGTTTCTAAAGTATAAAATTTTTAGGAGTGTTAGAGTCGAATGTACGTTTTTATAATATGTTAATTTGATAGATACTTGAAATCATTCAGTACAACAGAAACTGAAGCGAAAGTACAACAGATATTTAAGCGAAAGTACAACAGAAATTTAAGCGAGAATTCCTAAAGGGATAAAGTCTAAGCATTGATATCATCCTCCATGTTGTTAAGTTTTGATTGGTTTCTCCTCTTACTAGGCAAGGACCATTACACGTGCTTCAGTACCTTTAACTTGGTTTCCTTAGTTTCGGTTCTTTAACTCTGGGCAATCACTCCTGTAGTGCCCATGATTCCCACAACCAAAGCATGTCACATTCTGTAGCGAATTGTCTCTTGCTACAGGAATCCTAGTTCGACACTCCCCTTCCTGGTGACCAAGCTTGTGACATTTACCACACCTAGGAGGACACGAACCTGGCTGATGATGTGCCTTGCACCTATTGCACCATGGTAAGTTCCCAGCGTAGCCTCTACCCTTAGCTGGGGCTGCCACATAAACCTTAGCAGCTTCTTGTCTTCGGTTTTGCTGCTGGTGATAGTTGTTCCCTTGCTGGTCTTCCCACTTCCTTTTATTGCTATCATCGATCCTTAATGCCTTAGCCTGAATCCCTTGTTCAATCAGTTCTCGAGCCATGTTGATTGTATCATGCAAAGTCGACAGGCTTTGAAAGAAGTAACATTTCCTTTGATTCTCGGAAATCATCGAATGTTCTTTTCAAGTCTTTTCTTTCAGTTGACACCAATAGGACACATCAAAACAGTTCGTGGAAGAGATTGTTTTATGCCTCGATGTCATTCCTTTTAATGTCAAAGTCCATAGTTCTTGCTCCATCCTTTGATTTCAGTTGCTGGGCAGTATTCAGTAGTCATCATAGCTTTTACGTTGCTCCAGGGGATCTGTATTGCATTAGCAAAGTCTAAAGTTTGAACATTTTTGTTTTCCACCAGGTCAGAGCACGACTCTTGAAAAATGCACAATCAAACTTTACCTTGTCATATTCAGCACACGTACAAATATCAAACACTTTGCTCCATCTTTTCAAAACCAGCGGTTCAGTCAGAATACGCCTTTGTCCCGCTGAAAGGAGTGTGGCTTGCTGTTTATTAAATGTCTTATACGAACATCTGCACATCTGGTGCAACAGTTCCTCCAGTATTTGCTGATCCAGATCCACCAGTATTGTTTGAGTCAGCTCTTGTCTTTTCATATTCTTCAATAGCTTTGGCCACACGCTTTTCCACTATCCTCTTAACAGATTTCTTCTTAAATCTCCTAGGCGGCATGATTCTAGCCACGCAAGTACACAATTCGTTAAGAATTTATAATGGTATGCAAAGTCATGGCACGTGATAATAAGAGAGAAAAGGAAATAGAAAAGTGATATAAATAATCATAGTTTAATCAGGATGGTCAATATTTATATAATTGACCGATAGAAATAGATACTGATATGTCAAAAGATAGACGTAAGAGATCGAATTTAAACCAAGTATTATATATATAAGATTATATATAATGCAATAATGATAATCAGAAAAGTAAGTAAGGATCAGGGAATACGCGCGCGTGGATATCGGATAGCGATGAAGGATTCTGTATTTAAAAATAAAAGAAAAGAAAATCTTTAAACTTTGTGGTTATAGACTAGGTTTTGAAAATGACCCAGTTCCCTATAACCTTGGCTCTGGTACCATCTGTAACACCCCCAAAATCAGGTCGCAGCGGAAAGGTAACAATGGGGTGCTACGTCAAAGTACAAAAATCAAGATATAGAAAACGACCTTAAATGGACGTTAAAAATAAGATTCATTCAATGTCATTACAAAAGATCAGAGTTTTCACGTTAGGTCCCATAGTTTTGATAAAAAGACATTAAGATTTTATAAGACAAAAGTTTTATTGAATTTAAGAAATCAGAATCCCTCTACTAGATATCTATCACGGCTCCCATCCAAGCTTATGCCTCAACACCTGAGATTAAAACATGCTAAAACGTCAACAAAATTATTGAGTGAATTCATAGGTTTATCAGGAAATAGCGTGGACCACAAGATCGAAGTAATAGTAGACTATGAAACACATTCAATAGTCTAAAACATGTATTATTGCCCTAAGCTCATGACACCGAACCTTAACGTAATAAACTGTAATCAAACCAGTACTCGAGGTTTGTGCCCCAACACGGATACAGATGTTACAAAAACATCCTACGAATTTTCTCAATACAGATGTTGCCAAACATCCTACGAATTTTCTTCAAATGTTAAATGCGTCAATGGTCAACTAGAAACCACAGCCTAGACGGGGATGGTCAGTCCCGATAGATCTATCCATAACACTAGCGTATACCCAGCAGGTAATTAACGGTTCATGATAAAAGGGGACTTAAATGGCAATACGGTAACTTAGGCAATAATGTAATCAGGAAATAGCATACAGTTTTGAAAACACTTGTGTCCAAAGAAATCAAGCATGTAATCTCCCCCGAATTTAATAAAACAAGTAGTAGAAAAAGGGGCTACGAACTCACCTTGAGTGAATGGTAATCAACAAGTATTCACAATAGAAAATGCGTCACGCTTACGATCGAATGCAACCTAATCCAATATAGGCCGTATAAGTACTAAACACTTTGATTGTTTATAGTTCGTATAGCTCATCATACTATCGTTCGGGCTATCATAATTAAGAGGTCATGTAGTGACGTATGAGGAGCTAGGACACTTTAAATCGTAAATCCAACAACTCGTCGATACGCCACCCCGAAGAGGCCTCATTATGAAACTCCCTAGTAATATAGTACTTTGATAACTAATACAACGTATGATTCTATATAGCTACATCACCGTCTACTCGTTTTAGTGAAAACATAATTATAACGAAAAATGTTTATAAGTATACTTTGGTAAAAATGGCGTAACTTCCTCGTTTCTAATCCGTTTCGCGCGTTTCTTACGTCCACGCCTTCGTATTAAGTCGAGTTATCAAAATATAACATTTTTAAAATTTTAGTTTTTCTGATGAATAGTGATTTTACTGTTCATAACAGTTATATATTTATTTTTATAGATTTAGTTATCGTAAATCTCGTAAATGTCGTAACTTATTCGTTTTAACTCCGTTTTTAGCGATTCTTTCGAGTACGTGTTTTTAAAAGCTCTATCATATAAATGATGTTTTCATAAATAAAAGTCCCTGATGAACAGTAACTTTTTATAAAACTTATTTTATAAAACCCGTGTATAACGTAAACTTGAAATCGTCGTATCTTTTTCGTTATAAATCGGTTTTTTGAGTTTCTTATCATTTTAGAATCGTCATGAGGTGTATTATCTTTATAAAATGTAAAACCTATTGTCTAAAACACGAATTAAAACAGCCCACAATTGCCTTTAATCTTACATGAAATCATAAACTTTCTTTAATTAACTTTTAATCACTAGTTTATGCTTAAACATTTTCCACTTAAACCAACATGTTAACGTACTTAAAATCTCATTATTCCATGATATTACCAATCACATATCATATGAAAAAGTGTTAAAAATCATAATCACAGTAAAGTTATCATTTTACTGTATTAACAACCTTAAATGGTGATTTAGTTATATAGAACATGTAAACACATAAAAATAATAAAAGTAAAGACATAAAGGGTTTTAGGTAACCTTAATATGTATGAAATATGTCTGACCAACAAAATCCAAACCTTGTTTTAGATATATACCCTAGCTTTCACAACCAAGAAACCCTAATCCACAATGAAACCCTAATCCTTCCTTTTCTTACTTCAATCCTTGTAAAGGCTTAACCAAGCCATTAAAACACCTTGAGGTACCTTAGATATGATGTTTGATCACTTTAATATGTGGTAAATAAAATTGTATGGATTGGGTGTGTATGTTGTTTTCAAGCCGTGGCTAGGGAGAAGAGAAAGAGAGAAATTGTGAAGTTTTCTTGCTAAGGAAATGAATGTGTGAGAAAACTAACTAGTGTGCATGCTTATATATATATCAATCCTAGTCCAAGTTACTATTTGGAAGTCAAGACTTAAGCTCCAAGGGTGGAAATAGGTCAAGGGGACCATGGGGAGGGTTTTAGGGGGTCTTGGTCAATGTTGTAAGTCTTGGACACAAGCCTTAATGAGCTAGGTTGTACAAGACTCAAGTTGGTATGCTAGTGAGCTCTTGGTCCCCTTAGGTGGGGGTTATCCCACGAAATCAAGGGGGAGGGGGTTTATGATGTGCTTTGATATTTTATGGTAATATCTTGTGTAACTTGAAGTAAATAAATGTGTAGTTTTATTTATAAATGTATAACTTGTAATGTATAGGTTTTAGTTAGTTTATTTAATGTACCATATGACTAACAATGTTTGCTTGGGTAAAGTTTAATAAACTTTGGGTATTGGGCATAAACATGGGTATTTGTTGAAGCGTAGAAAAGTTTTGGTGGTTCCGGGAATGCCTAAACGTATTTTATTGCGAAACGTAAACGTTTTACGCAACCAATAAAAATAAAACATAATAAGTTGATTATTACTTTCATAATAATAATATAATGATGGCTTGACGTAAACTTTAATTCGTTTGGTGTCCGTTTACGTTAATTATTGATTTTTAGCTTACGCGATTTAACTTAACTATTAAAATTAAAAGCGAACGCGTACGAGAAAAAAATAAATAGTGAATTTAATAGCGTCGTACATTGATAAAAAAAAATACGGATTGTTACAGTCCTTCCCCGTTAAATGAGCCTTGTCCTCAAGGCTCAAGTTGCGACACTTGACGAAAGTACGGGTTCAGAGAAAAAGATGCGGATATTTCTTCCGGAATAATGTTGATGAAGAGGTGTAGATAATAATAATAATAATTATTATTATTATTATTATTTTTTTTTTGAACAGTGCCCCAACGGTCGGTGAACAGTAACCCCCAACGGTTACTTTCCCCCTTTTTATACAAAATTTTCTCCTCCATTTCTCCATACAACACTTAATCTTTCACTTACATTTTCTCTTATCCAATCCTCAAAAATGTTGCACATCATCACGCTCTTGGCGATGGCGACCGCGATAGCACTCGGCATTTATCTTGCCTACTTCCCATACGAAGAAGGATTTCAGTATTTGGCCTTTATTCTAGCAATTCTCGTGCCCCTCATTGTTCTTGCAATCGGCGTAGATCTCTTTTGGAAGGAATAGATATTAGGGGAGGGTTGTAATAAAACTTGTATTTCCTTTATGTTCTTATGTAATCTTATTTCTAAGATAATAAATGGATGTTGTGGCAATAAATCTTTTTGTTACTTTTATTTATGCCTTTCGATAATTTCGTTACCACGCTTGGTAACTCGTTTGCATTTCCCTTCTAAATTGATTTAACTTGGGTGTTTCAAGATTTGTGATGTTGGTTTAATATTTATTGTTGCGACCAAGGCTCGGCTCCTAGTGGGCTTATTTGTTCCCTTCAGCTTAACGTGTCAGTTGTAACACTTTTTTTTTGATGATGTCGACTTTATATAGTAAGGTGGAGTGAAGGTCTGCTTAGTTGCTACGGTTACTAATTCGATTTCCAGAAGTAAACGCGTTTTATGAATACGCACCCTAAAATAGAAAATTGTTTCTTGACAAGAAGTTTTAAGGTGACTACTCTCAGCATGTGCATGGTCCTTCCTGAATTATACATAGTTGATCAGGCTATGTATATTTGAGGGCTAACGATGCGATGCTCATTTTGTCATTAAATTAGTTATAATTTCCTCATAATTGTGGGAGTGTATTTGCGTATAAAATTTTTAGGAGTGTTAGAGTCGAATGTACGTTTTTATAATATGTTAATTTGATAGATACTTGAAATCATTCAGTACAACAGAAACTGAAGCGAAAGTACAACAGAAATTTAAGCGAAAGTACAACAGAAATTTAAGCGAGAATTCCTAAAGGGATAAAGTCTAAGCATTGATATCATCCTCCATGTTGTTAAAGTTTTGATTGGTTTCTCCTCTTACTAAGGCATGCACCATTCCACGTGCTTCAGTACCTTTAACTTGGTTTCCTTAGTTTCGGTTCTTTAACTCTGGGCAATCACTCCTGTAGTGCCCATGATTCCCACAACCAAAGCATGTCACATTCTGTAGCGAATTGTCTCTTGCTACAGGAATCCTAGTTCGACACTCCCCTTCCTGGTGACCAAGCTTGTGACATTTACCACACCTAGGAGGACACGAACCTGGCTGATGATGTGCCTTGCACCTATTGCACCATGGTAAGTTCCCAGCGTAGCCTCTACCCTTAGCTGGGGCTGCCACATAAACCTTAGCAGCTTCTTGTCTTCGGTTTTGCTGCTGGTGATAGTTGTTCCCTTGTTGGTCTTCCCACTTCCTTTTATTGCTATCACCGATCCTTAATGCCTTAGCCTGAACCCCTTGTTCAATCAGTTCTCGAGCCATGTTGATTGCATCATGCAAAGTCACAGGCTTTGAAGAAGTAACATTTCCTTTGATTCTCGGAAATCATCGAATGTTCTTTTCAAGTCTTTTCTTTCAGTTGACACCAATAGGACACATCAAAACAGTTCGTGGAAGAGATTGTTTTATGCCTCGATGTCATTCCTTTTAATGTCAAAGTCCATAGTTCTTGCTCCATCCTTTGATTTCAGTTGCTGGGCAGTATTCAGTAGTCATCATAGCTTTTACGTTGCTCCAGGGGATCTGTATTGCATTAGCAAAGTCTAAAGTTTGAACATTTTTGTTTTCCACCAGGTCAGAGCACGACTCTTGAAAAATGCACAATCAAACTTTACCTTGTCATATTCAGCACACGTACAAATATCAAACACTTTGCTCCATCTTTTCAAAACCAGCGGTTCAGTCAGAATACGCCTTTGTCCCGCTGAAAGGAGTGTGGCTTGCTGTTTATTAAATGTCTTATACGAACATCTGCACATTGGTGCAACAGTTCCTCCAGTATTTGCTGATCCAGATCCACCAGTATTGTTTGAGTCAACTCTTGTCTTTTCATATTCTTCAATAGCTTTGGCCACACGCTTTTCCACTATCCTCTTAACAGATTTCTTCTTAAATCTCCTAGGCGGCATGATTCTAGCCATGCAAGTACACAATTCGTTAAGAATTTATAATGGTATGCAAAGTCATGGCACGTGATAATAAAAGAGAAAAGGAAATAGAAAAGTGATATAAATAATCATAATTTAATCAGAATGGTCATATTTTATATAATTGACCGATGGAAATAGATACGATATGTCAAAAGATAGACGTAGAGACGAATTTAACCAAGTTATTATATATATTAAGCATTAATATAATGCAATAATGATAATCGGAAAAGTAAGTAAGGATCAGGGAATACGCGCGCGTGGATATCGGATAAGCGATGAAGGATTCTGCATTTTTAAAATGAAAGAAAAGAAAATCTTTAAACTTTGTGGTTATAGACTAGGTTTTGAAAAATGACCCAGTTCCCTATAACCTTGGCTCTGGTACCATCTGTAACACCCCCAAAATCGGGTCGCAGCGGAATGGTAACAATGGGGTGCTACGTCAAAGTACAAAAATCAAGATATAGAAAACGACCTTAAATGGACGTTAAAAATAAAGTTTCATTCGATGGTCATTACAAAAAAGATCAGGTTTTCAGTTAGGTCCCATGTTTTGATAAAAGACATTAGATTTTATAAGACAAAAGAGTTTCATTAAATTTAAGAAATCAGAATCTCTCTAATAGATATCGTCACGGGCTTCCATCCAAGCTTATACCTCAGCACCTGAGGATTAAAAACATGCTTTAAAACGTCAACAAAATTGTGAGTGAATTCATAGGTTTAATCAGGATAATAACGTGGACACATGATTTATGTAATGTTGACTATGAAACACATTCAATAGTCCAACACATTGTATTATTGCCCTAAGCTCATGACACCGAACCTTAACGTAATAAACTGTAATCAAACCAGTACTCGAGGTTTGTGCCCCAACACGGATACAGATGTTACAAAAACATCCTACGAATTTTCTCAATACAGATGTTGCCAAACATCCTACGAATTTTCTTCAAATGTTAAATGCGTCAATGGTCAACTAGAAACCACAGCCTAGACGGGGATGGTCAGTCCCGATAGATCTATCCATAACACTAGCGTATACCCAGCAGGTAATTAACGGTTCATGATAAAAGGGGACTTAAATGGCAATACGGTAACTTAGGCAATAATGTAATCAGGAAATAGCATACAGTTTTGAAAACACTTGTGTCCAAAGAAATCAAGCATGTAATCTCCCCCGTATTTAATAAAGCAAGTAGTAGAAAAAGGGGCTACGAACTCACCTTGAGTGAATGGTAATCAACAAGTATTCACAATAGAAAAAATGCGTCACGAAGGAATCCGAAGGCAACCTAATCCAATATAGGTCGTATAAGTACTAAACACTTTGATTATTTATAGGTCGTATAGCTCATCATACTATCGTTCGGGCTATCATAATTAAGAGGTCGTGTAGTGAACGTATGAGGAGCTAGGACACTTTAAATCGTAAATCCAACAACTCGTCGATACGCCACCCCGAAGAGGCCTCATTATGAAACTCCCTAGTAATATAGTACTTTGATAACTAATACAACGTATGATTCTATATAGCTACATCACCGTCTACTCGTTTTAGTGAAAACATAATTATAACAAAAAAATGTTTATAAGTATACTTTGGTAAAAATGGCGTAACTTTCTCGTTTCTAATCCGTTTCGCGCGTTTCTTACGTCCACGCCTTCGTATTAAGTCGAGTTATCAAAATATAACATTTTTAAAATTTTAGTTTTTCTGATGAATAGTGATTTTTACTGTTCATAACAGACATATACTTATTTTTATAGTTTTTGTTATCGTAAACTCGTAAACGTCGTATTTTATTCGTTATAGCTCCGTTTTTAACGATTCTTTCGAGTACGATCTCGTAATTAAAAGTTATATCATATTTTTGATGTTTTAAAAATATCACTTTCTGTAATGAATAGTAAATTTTATAAAAATAGTTTTATAAAAGTATTTCTCGTCGTAAACTCGTAACTAACGTATCTTTTTCGTTATAAATCGGTTTTTCAAGTTTCTTATCATTTTGGAATCGTCATGAGGCGTATTATTTTTATATAATGTCTAACCTACTGTATGAGGTCGAATTAAAACAGCCCTTATATGGCATTTGTATACTTTTAATCATAACTTTCTTAAGTAAACCTTTAAAACCCTAATTTATACCTAAACATGTTCATACTTAAACCATATGTTAACATACTTTTACATTCATTTTTCCATGATATATATAACCATATGACATAAGAATAAGTGCATAAATTCATAAACATAAGCGAAAACTCTTTTTACATATTAAAAAGTCCTAAGTGGTGATTCTAATTTATAAACTAAAACATGTTTAACTTTTAACAACATGTTATATACTTATAGATCCATTATTTTCATGATTTATATTATCTATATGACTTAAGAATAAGGGCATTAAATTCATAAACTAAGTGTTAACTCTTTTTCACATTTAAAATTCCTTAGTGGTGATTTAGCCATATATATCATACTAACCATAATAATGATAATAAAAGTATAAATGAATTGAAGACTTAGGATGATGTATGAGATGGTAATGAATGCTAACCCGTGTTTAGAATAGAAACCAAGCTTGCAATTAGAAAAAAACCCTTATTTCTTAATAAAAAACATAGCTTCCTTTCTTGATTAATTACTGCAATGGTGATTCAATGGTTGGAAACACCTTAGAATGACTTATAATAGATGTGTATAGAAGTGTATAGGTTGTATAAAAAATGCTATGGGTTTGGTTTGGTGCTTTCTTCTTGCCGTGAGCTAGTAGAGAGAAAAGGGAGGTGATTTGTGATTTTTACCAAGTGTATAAGCATGTATGTGATCTCTCATCACTAGATACATGTATATAAGGTGCAAGAACTTAGTCAAGGGACAAGGTATGGTGTAGGGATGGTCTTGGGCATGGTCTAAGTCCAAGGGACAAGAAATGACTAGGTATGGTGTGGTTTAATGAGAAGGCATGGCTAGTATTAATGAGTTATGGTGCATATTGACCAAAATGGAAGATTTTCTTTATATCTTTGCCATAAATTCGGCAATAAGATGATATATGTGATGTTGATGAGTAATTTTTATGTATTGAGTATAAAAGTGGGTATTTATTGAAGCGTAGAAAAGTTTTGGTGGTTCCGGGAGTGCCTAAACGCAATTTATCGCAAAACGTATACACTTTTAGACCACCCATAGTTAAAAAATCATTGAAATCAGTAAATAATGTGGGGCTATGAACTCACTTGAGTACTGATAGTCCAAATAACACAGCTAAACGTCACGCAAAACGTTAGATTGCAACCATTTTAAAATTAAAGGTCGTATAAGTACCGGCTACTTTAATCAATACATTTAAATAAAACTATATTAGATGTTACAATCCGTACTCTTCGGGCTATCATATTTAAAGAGGTCATGACATGAAGTACGAGGAGTTAGGACACTTTAAATCGTAAATCCAACAACTCGTCGGTACGCCATCGAAGAGGCCTGCATTATGAAAAAACTCTCTAGTATGATAGCACTTTGATAACCACGAAATTTTCCTATATTGTTATAAATCACCGACAATCGTTTTAGTATAATATTTTTCATAAAAGTGAAAACGTTTATAAATATACTTTTTGTAAAAAATGACCTTTTTTGGTCGTTTAAGTCCGTTGCTCGCGTTTCTTACCGTCCACGTTCTTCGTAGTAGCGCTTATCGTTGATCAGATTTCTTTATTTTCTCAAGATACCTTGCATGTGAATTGTAATTTTACCTGTTCTACAAAAAGCTAGTTTAGACGTTTTAGTTTTATTAGCGATAAACTTTGTTATTCGTAATTACTTATTCGTTTTAATTCCGTTTTTAGTGATACTTGAGTACGTCTTTGTTATTAAAAGATGTATTATATTTTATTAAAATTAATCCCACTGATGATAGTGCTTATTTATGTTCTTAGGTTTATAAAATTAATTTTATAAACTTTAATTATCGAATAAACGTCGTAGTTTTTCGTTATAGTCCTGTTTTAGCGATTATCTTTCGAGTAACTGTTCTCGTAATGTAAAGTTTTTTCATTATTTTAGATGTTTTATAAACATATTAGTTTCTTGTATATGATTAGTAAGTTTTATGTAAAAATAGTTTTATAAAAGTATTTTTAGTCGTAAACTCCGTAATCTAACGTATCTTTTTGTTATAAATCGGTGGCTTTTCGAGTTTCTATCATTTTGGAATCGTCATGAGGCGGTATTATTTATATATGTGGTCAAAACCACTGTATGAATTCGGAACTACAAAGCCCTTGTATTATCAAATGTATTTATTTATATAACCGTTGTTGCATTAAACTTTATAAACCTAATTATACTTAAACATGTTTATACTTAAACCATATGTTAACATACTTTTACATCCATTTTTCCATGATATATATGACAATATGACATAAGAAAAAGTGTATAAATTCATAAACATAAGTGATAACTCATTTTACATATTAAAAAGTCCTAAGTGGTGATTTAGCCATAAATAACATATTACACATAAAATAATGATAATAAAAAGTATAAAGGAATTAGGAAGACCTTAGGGATGATGTATGAGATGAGAAATGAATGCAAACCTCTGTGTTTAGTTTCAAAACCAAGCTTTACAAGCTTATTAAACCCAAGCCCACAATAAAAAGATTAGGTTTGAAACCCTAATCTTCCCTTTTCTTCTTAAATCCTTGCAAATGAAGAACCAATGCTTGTAAACACCTTAGTGTGTCTTAGGATTGATGTGTATAGGCTTGTATGGATTGTATAAAAATTTTGTATGATTTGTTTAGGGTGCTTAATTGAGCCGTGGGTTTTGGGCTTAAAAGGGAGAGAAAGAAAGAAATTTTGTTAAGTGTAAAGAGTGTTTTACTTCACATATGAGTGCATGTATTTATAGGAGAAGGTATTAGATATTTGTTAGTTGCTTAGTTTGACTAGAAAGTCCAAGGGGGGGGGGGTCTTCTTGCCGTGGATTCAAGGGAACAAGAAAGGAGGGAAACAAGGGTTTAAAGGTTATGTTTATGTGTTCCTCCTAATGGGAATCATCCCATGAAATCAAGGGTGGTGTTTCCTAGTTAATTTTCTTATTAATTTGTATGTTTACTTGTGTATTTATAAAAGAAATGTGTAAGTAAGGACTCTCCACATTCAAGGTTAGTATTTCTCTTAATGTTAAATGCTACATTTATAAAAGTTTTTTTGGTCATGCTCACGTTTTAAAGTTTGATCTTTCACCTTATTGGTGCAGCTCTAGAATGACATGTCCTACTACAGACTTTGTTTAGGAGTCATTTCTCAAAACGGTTAAAACTTCTCTATCTAAAGAAGGTCTTTTTGTTATCAATCTGGTATCCCGATCTCCTGCCATAAAAGAAATGGTTATATAAAAAATGAAAGTGGTAAGAACTGTTATCAAATTTATTATACCTGCATAAGACTACTCAACAATAGTCCATTCTTCATGACATTGTCTTTTTAATGGGTGTTTCTGTATGCTGTAAAACTGCATTTTTAAGGGTGTTTCGGTAGTTTGAAAGGGTCTCCGTAGGTCGTTTTAATGATTATTTGGTGCTGCTAAAAAGTGCAGTTTTAAAGGGGTGTTTGGGGTCGTTTTATTGGGTGTTTTTGCTGCAGTTGTAAGGGGTTTTTAGGTCTTTGTAACAGGTGTTCGGGGTAACTCATGAAGAGGCAGAACAATCTGCTATTCAGGCAATTGCAATGTTTGTTTATCAATCGTTGGTACGAAATGATTAGCTATAACTACTACTGCCTAAGCAAATTATATTAGCGTATATTACATTGCAGATTTTGACTTTAATTTTGGTTATCAGTATCTTAATTTCTATGTAACAAAAAATAAAGTCAAATTAGATGGAAAACATAAGGTAAAAACAACACCCCGCTAATGTTTTTCCTGCATCAGGACATTGATAAAAACAACACCGAGATCAGTCCACACGAAGTTCAGAATGAGACGGGTGACACAAGGACTAATGAGCTGAATAATAAGATTGAGAAGTCAAAGAAAGAGAAGGACCGAGTCATTGCACGAGAAAAAAATTTGGTCAGCACCCTTACAGAGATAAATCAGAGAATTTTGAAGGTTGATGATGAGTATAAAACAACACAACAGGTTAGTATTTAGTGATAGATATTTTAGGGTGTTTACTAAGGTTTATCGTTTAATTGAGTTTCTTTTCTTTGTTAGTTGATAGATTAACACAAGGGTGTGCTTGGAAAGGCAAAATCCGACTATGAAACTTTGTAAAAGACCGTAAATGAGTTGTAGGCATCTGAGGTTCTACTTGAAGCACAAATGCTAGAAAGAGTGGCTTTACTTGAAGCACAAATGGAAAAGATGGATCCTAATCTTAATTCGATCTCGGAGTAAGAAACTTCCTTCATACATTGATCAGGTTGTGCATCATATGTTTGTTTCCGCTTTTCATGTTTATTTTCTTTACAGTTATCGGGAAAAATTATCCAAATACAATGAGAGAGTGGAGGAGCTAACATTGGTAACAAAAGAATGTGACGAGACAAAAAAACATTACGATGGGTTGGAGAAAGAAAAGGTAAGTTTTGTGTTTTTTAGATGTATGTTTCTAAGCGCTGATTCTCTAAATGTTAAATTTAAATTAGTATGCACCGCGTTATTTTGCACATGATTATCTAGCGGGTTCCATCTTTCAGGCTTGAAGAGTTCATGGTAGGGTTTAATATTATATCATTAAAGTTGAAGGAAGTGTACCAGGTTTGTTATTTGTTCGATCTTATAATGGTGTTCTGTCTATTTTGCTAAATTAAATTTGTGCATTATTGTTTTCCCAGATGATAACTCTTGGAGGCGATGCAGAACTTAATATATTCGAGATCTTACTGTGTTGACACATCTTTTTGCATATTTATATAGAAGTGTTACACAACCTATTGATAAATCAATAATCTGACATTCACATTATCAAACTTGATGAATTATGTTTGGGTATTGGACTAACATTTATTTATGAATGTTGTTTGTCTGGTATCAACTCTATACTATCATCTTTTATTATTATTTATGTATCATACAATTGCTTTACATACATTTTAAATATTGGCATGTATTATCATGAAGCTAGCCCGCCCATTCGGGCGGGCTATGAAACTAGTATGAGTATAAGTGAAACGTAAAAATTAACAAAAGTGAAATGTTAAAGGTAACTTTAAAATGTGTAATGAGAGGTTTGAACACGTCTGTCTACAAAAGAAAACAGCAACGAATAATTCATGAGAAATGCTAAGGTTGTGTTTTCTATCATTTTATGTTTTCTGTTTTGTAGGAAAAAGGAGGGGGTTTCTATCTCCACAAAACAATTGAAAATTTGGAAAACACGTTTAGTTAAAGAAACATGTGTTTGTGTTTTTCATTTTACAAAACTAGAATACATGTTCAAGTGTTGTTGTTTCTATCTCAATTCTCTATTTACTTTTGTAATATTATAAAAACATATTCGAAACACAAAAATATAGGCGGCAAAACGGGCGGGCGCGAGCATCAGGAAAAACGGGTACGGGCCAAAACGGGCACGGGCTAAAACGGGCACTAATGGGATAAATGGGCTACTGGGTGAAACTTATTTATTTAATGGTTTTTTAACGTTTTCGTCCATTTTCGTCTGTTTTTTTACGATTTCGTCCTTTTTTTACGTTTTCGTCCATTTTTTTTTACGTTTCGTCAGTTTTTTTACGAATTCGTCTTTTTTTTACGTTTTCGTCTGTTTTTTTACGATTTTTTCTTTTTTTTTTACGATTTCGTCCGGTTTTTTTACGTTTTCGCCCGTTTTTTACGTTTTCGTCCGTTTTTTACATTTTCGTCTGTAATTTTACGTTTCCGTCTTTAAAAAAACGGACGAAATCGTAAAAAAAACGAAATCGTAAAAAAAGGACGAAAACGTAAAAAAGGACGAAAACGTAAAAAAACAGACGTAATCGTAAAAAAACGGACGAAATCATAAAAAACGGACGAAATTGTAAAAAACGGACGAAAACGTAAAAAAACGGACGAAATCGTAAAAAACAGACGAAATCGTAAAAAAACGGGACGAAATCGTAAAAAACGGACGAAATCGTAAAAAACGGACGAAATCGTAAAAAAAGGACGAAAACGGACGAAATTGTAAAAAACCGCGTGTTTGGACAATGGTTGAATGCTTTGTTTTAGAATGCTGCTTTCTTGTCTCGCCTTCTTCCTCGGGGCTTGTTTGGGGTTTCTTCAAAAACCACCTCGGAGTGAAAACTGGTGGCTCGGCCTCCGTGGTGGGGAGTTTTTCTTTTGGCGGAGTGAAAACCGAATGTTCGGCTTCCGTTTCAAAAGTTTTTTCATCTCTTTAATTTCTCTCGCAGTTAAAGTCTCGGGTTGCATCGTTATGCTTTTATTTTTTGTAATTCATATGTACTTTTAAGTTTCTAGCTCCTTACTTTTTTTTTCAATATATTATCAGCCGTTAAAAAAAAAATATACGGTATCTGTTAAGAGATCTGAGGATGTCCTTTTCCCAAGACAGATCGAAAGTTTGCAAATTAATAAATCCACCTTTCCATGAACTTTCGGTCAGTAGTATAGCACTTGATCAACACGCATGTCATTATCGGGTTAGGTCATAAGTACTCCTAAAACATCATTCGTACCTCTTTTATGTTTTTTGCGTTTTTTGATTTTTTTTTAATTTTAATTTTAATTTTATAATTTTGTTTATGTTAAAAAACTGTGAAACGGAAAGTGCGGAAAAAAAACATCAAGTTTAACAAGTCAAAAGTATTAAACTGTCAAAAAATACGAAACAAGAACTGATAAAAAACTGTGTTGCACTGTAAACAGAGAGACAAAAGGACCAAAAAGTACAGAACATTCGTACTTTTGTGGGCCAGGTGGTACCAATAGTAACACCCGTTAAAATTATATTATGAGACTTTATATGAACACTCAAGTACGTAAAAAAGTTGTATTATGTGTCACCAGAATTAACATGAATCGATGATAACTATATATTTCAGTTAAAGAAATGCTAGACCTATAAACATTTTTTTTAAATATCCATAAATGATATGGAATGTTTATTAGTAGAAGCGTACAAGAGAGAGATATCTTAAAAGTAAGAAATAAAATAACACAATTATAAAACATGTCATTTTGTGGATATCTACTTATGAATGTTACTGTATATGTTACATATGTGCGGTGACGGAATCCACGTTGGGTCACGCGAGGTCCCCAGACAACAATAAATTTTTATGTCGT
>BQNB010115537.1:0-21541 GCA_026074375.1 Tanacetum coccineum
GAACCTGTCTTAGAAGATGAAGACGAAGACCCGTAAGAAGACAAATTTGAGGAAGAAGAAGATCCTCAAGAAGATGAAGATGATATGGAGATCGACATTAAGGAAGATGAGAATGAGCCAAAGTTGACATATCCTTACGAAGAGGTAGATCCTCTTAATCCTCCGCCGCCTGCTTCTGAGTCTGAACCTGATAATGAGATTGAAAAGTTGAGAATCCAATTGAGCATGAGGATGAGATTATTCATGTTAGTGTCTATGAGGTAGGTGAATCGTCTACTACCACTATTCCTTAAGAGGATGGTGATAGATTGCTACCTGGTTTCATGAGATGGGATATTGACTCTCTTTTTGGTCGAATGGTCAATGTTTCAAGACGATTGTGTGGTCGCGAGACGGCGCATGCATTGGTCGAGAAGAAAGGAAAAGCAAAGGACGATAAGTTTTATGGTAAGTTGATTTTAGAATTGGGTAATGAAGTTCATTCTAGTGTAGAGCAAGGAACGACTGCAATGGAAAAGCTAGTTGAGAAGCTTGGTAATACTGAAGTATAAATCCTTGTGTAGTAAGGAAAATTGTAGAAAGGAAACTTTAAAGAAGCTAAAAGGGTTTGGCCAAAAAATTTCATTCGTATGCTAGAATGTTCAGACTGTCGAGGAGAGTGATCTCTATGGACTAGTGTTCGTGCTCGTATTGTTCTATAATGAGATGATTTCATAGGGGATTTCTGTTGGAAAGAAGGGTTTCCGAATGATGCTATCAATGTTTCGATTAAAGTTGGATGAGTTATTTGTATCTGTGCCGCAAGGATCTCCTCCATGTTTTGTAGTAGTTTTAGTTTAAAATTGTAGTTTTTTTTGTTGTGTAAATCAACTTATATGTTAGTCTTTGGTTAAGTAGATATTTTTGTGCTTATTAGGATGTAACTATTTGTATCATTTTAATTGAAACCAATGCAAATCTTTCAATTATTTCTCTTGTTAATGGAAAAATGAATGTCTTTTTTTAATTACGCCTTGATGTTGGTGACTGCTTGTGTATGCTTGATTTGTCATTGTACCAGCGTTATTAGAATACCATGTTATGAAATGCTTACCAGATTGTTTTTTCTGTGTGATAGTGATAGAATACATGCCCCTAAGTTGCACATATGTCTCAAGCTGCTATTCTTTGAATGATCAAGGAAAGTGTTTTGATTGCGCTAGTGCTGTTGAAGCGGGCAAGGCAAGCGAATGCCAGGAATGATGCTTGTTAAGTATATTGGGCCAGTTATGGGTCAAGTTACTGTAGCTGCTATTTGTGAAGTGAACTTTTGCTGGTTTATGAAGTGTTGCAATCTGCTGTTTTCGTGGTGTTTTGAAGGAAGGTTGTCGATTTGCGAAGTTGGTTTCGAGATAAACTTGAGAGTGTTTTCGGAGATCAGTGAATGTGCAGAGGGTAAGAAGGTAAAGTTTGCCGCTGCGACATTGGAAGGACCAGCTTTGACTTTGTGGAAAACTAAGGTTGAAACTATAGGTTTGGAGACTGTGAACCAAATGCCTTGGACTGAGATGAAGCAATTGATGACTGCGGAGTTTTGTTCCGATAGAAGAAGTTCAAAGAATGGAGCACGAATTATGGAACTTGAAGGCTAAGGAGTATGATGTTGTTGCGTTATTACTTAGAGGTTTAATGAACTGGCTTTGATGTGTCCAAGAATGGTAGAGCCTGAAAGAGTGAAGGTTGATGCTTACATCCGAGGATTGACGGATAATATCAAGGGTGAAGTGACATCTTCTAAGCCTGCTGATTTGAGCGAAGCTGTACGTATGGCTCATAAGTTGATGGAGTAGAAATCACAAGCTAGATTAGCGAAGATATTGGAACGGAAAGAAGTAAAAGTAGGGAGGAGCCTTTAAAGTAGAAATAGTAGTGGTAAGGGCAATCATAGGGATAACTCTTCGTCAAACTTTTTAGAATAGCCACAAAAGCAAGGAATGCGCCGAGGCTATGGTTACCGCTCCTCTGATGGAAAAGCTTCCTTTGTCATTAGTGGATTGATGTTTTCTAATCGCCATGTTGGTCAGTGTACGATTAAGTGCCATAGAGTGAAAGTTTAGGCATAAGGGCAAGGTATTGTTAGGGGGAGAGTGTTGCCCACGGGTGCTATCCGCTCATACATGTTTGGACAGTTAATGATTGTGGTGAGCACGGTCATACTAGAATAGATGTCCTAAAGAAGATTTTATGAAAATAAAAATTTGGGAATTTCGTGGACGAGCTTATGCTATTAAGGATGTTGAGTTGAAGGGTCCGAATGTGGTTACTAGTACGTTTCTACTAAATAACCACTATGCTTTTGTTTTATTTGATTAGGGTTCCGATAGGAGTTTTATGGATACTAGATTTAGTTTATTGCTTGATATTAAACCGATTAAAATAGAGGATAGTGGGTGGTAGAAGTTGTTGAAGGAAGTTAGTTTAGTACGAAACACATTTTGAAATGGTGCTCTTTGAGTTTAGGAACCATGTTTTTGTAATCGATCTTCTATGCCGATTAATATTGGGACGTTTGACTTAATAATCGGTAATGGATTGGCTGTCAAGAACGATGTTGTTATCGTTAGTGGTGTAGTAGTTTGTTTGTATAACGTATGGACATATAGACGTTGTTAGATGAAGGTGACTAAAGGAGATGTATCTCGATTGAGGTCATTTAGTGTATCAAGGCCCGTAAGTACGTTGAGCACGAGGTTTGTCATTTGTTTTGACACACGTGACAGAGATCAAGTCGAAAGAGAAAACGAATGGAAGTCGTGATGTATGCAGTGATTTTCCTGAGGTGTTTCCTGATGAGTTGCCAGGACTACCAGCGCTGAGGCTAGTAAAATTTCAAATTGATGTAGTAATGGGGGGCTGCACCTATTGCACGTGCACCGTATAGATTGGCACCGTCTGAGATGAAGAGTTGTCGGTACAATTGCCAGGAGGTTCTGGATAAAGGATATTATTCGTAGAGTCTTATCACGTGGGGCAGCACTAGTTTTGTTTGTAAAGAAGAAAGATGGATCTTTTAGGATTGTGTTTTTTAAAAAAAAAAATTTTTTTAGTTATAGCGAGTTGAACAAGTTGACTGTCAAGAAAGCGTTATCACTCTCCCAAGAATCGACGATTTATTTTGACAAATGCAAGGGTCGCAGCGTGTATTCTACAGTTCGGATTATAAATCAGGATGAACCAGTTTCGCATAAGAGGAAGACTTTACGATTACTTTGATTTAGAACTACGGTTTGGTATCTTTTGTGTTCCCAAGTTATGCCGGTTTGGATTGACTAATGCGCTTGCTTTATTTATGGACTTGTGGACGAGTATGCTAGCCTTATATTGAAAAGTTCGTCAAGTGTTATAATCGATGATTATTTTGGTTAATTCAAGATCGAAGTAAGAGCATGGGAAGCATTTAAAGATTGTTATTGGAGTTGGCTTCTAAGAACGAGAGATTGTTCGCAAGTCTTAAAGTGTGAATTTTTGCTAGGTCAGTAATTTTCTGGGTCATGTGATTGATCGTAGTGGTGTTTATGTTGATCCTGCCAAGATAGAAGCCATTAAGAGTTGGGCTGCATTGACGACGCCAATGGAGGTGAGGCAATTTCTTAGATTGGCTGGGTATTATAGGAGGTTTATTGAAGGTTTTTCTTTGATTTCTAAGCCACTGACTAAGTTGACTTAGAAAAATAAGAAACACGAGTGGGGAAATGAGTATGAGAAGCTTTGCAGACTTTTAGCAGTAAGTTGTGTACTGCACGATCTTAGCATTGCCGAGGGACGGAAGATTTCATGGTGTCTTGTGGACGCAGTTCTTGAAGGGTTAATCGACGCGTCACCTGTGAGTGTACTTCTGCCCCACGCCCGAAGGCCGGGACCACCCCCCTTAGGTTTTTTGTTGTGCAAAGAGAGAGCGTGTTGATAGTGTTTATGCTTCTAGTCAACTGGAAGTCCATGAAGAGTTTTATACACTACTCACGATTTGGAATTAGGGAGCCGTTGTTTTCGCTCTTAGATTATGGAGACATTATTTATATGGAACATAAGTGTTGGTGGTTGTTCAACTGATCCAAGAGCCTGTGGCAATATATTCTGACTCAGAAAGAGTTGAAATTGATGACAACGTAGTACGGTATTGATTGAGTTGTTGATGGTGATTATGATTGTAGTGATTCGGTTATCTTCCTTGGAAAAGCGAATGTTTGTTGGCTGAGCCTTAAGTCGGCAAAGGAATGGGATTTAAACCAATTACGTGTACTCGTGCCTGCGTTGTTGAATTTTACATGATTTACACGAAGCAAATAGTGAAGATCAGAAGGAATCGCAATGAATAAGAAAAAGTATGTAAGAAAGGAAATTGTGGGAGAGCTTGATTAAGCCGAATTATTCGATATTCTTGCCCTGATCGGAACGGTTGTTTTGGGAATCTTGTTTATGTTGCCTGCGAATTAGTGGATTGAGGGATATTGATTTATGCATGTCACATATTAGTCTAAAGTATTCCATTCCACCCAGGTCTCGGACAATGATTTATCAAGATTTGAAGTTGTTTTACTGGTGGCCGAAATTGAAAGCTTTAATTATCGACCACGTATGTTTGTAAAGTGTTTTGACCGGTTTTTTTAGTATTTATTAATTTATTTTTGTTCTTTCGTTTGTTGCGAAGGTTAAAGGTTTCCCCCCCACCGTTTTGAGCATTTCTTTGTGTACTGTTTAAATTGGTTTCTTTTTTGCATTCAGGCGTCGCGTATTCATAGTAGTCTCGGGCCCTGTACTTATTGTTGTTTTATCTTGATTTCGCTTTTTTTGGTTTTTTGTCCAGATTGTCTTTTTGAATTTCGTTAATCGTTTTTTTGATTTCGCTGTTTTTGTTTTTTTTCCCGGTCTCGATTTGGACTTTTATGGTAGCTTCGATATCTTATGATTACATGTGAGCTGCGTATTGTTTTTCATGGGTGTTATTCCGTTTTGGTTAGTTTGTTTTAAGTTTTCTATGAGCTAGTAGACACGATTGTTTTCGAGTTACATTTTCTTCAGGTCTTAGGTTTCTTTTTATTTGGGTTTGTGTCGGTTTTCGTTAGTTCTGTTTTTTTAGGTCTTTTTATGGCATGTTTATAGTGATGAAATCTTCATGGTATCCTGTACTGTAGGACTTTTTGTAGCATTCTCGTGTGAAGTTGAGCAATTTTGTCGAGCCTTTTCGAGGGTGGTGGTTCGGTTTGGTGTTTGTGTTATTTTGGGTGCTTTTTGTTTTTGCTTTGTGTTTGTCATTTCTTTGTTATTCTTGTCACATGTGTGTTGAGTTGAACCGCTCTTCGGTCGTTCCTTTTTATTTTTGTTTTGCTAGGTCTAAGTTCCTTTTTGAGTGTACTAGAGCATCAGAAAACCTCTGGACTACTTGGCAACAATCCTGTTTATTCTGCTTTGGAAGTGGGGAAAGGATCACTATGGATTTTGTATGTGATTGCCGGAGAACGCCGATTGTCGGGTATGATATGATTTACTGGTTATTGTTCGACCCGAAACTTAACAAAATCAGAGATCATTTCCTACCAATGGAAGAAAAAGTGATGATTGGTTAGAGAAACTCACACGACTGTATTTGAAGGAGATAGTATGTAGGCATGGTGTACCTGTTTCGATCATTTCGATCGATCGATATCCATTTTTCAGTTAAATTTCCTGGAGATCGCATTCAGAAAGCGTTTTGGGGACGAATTTAGATAGAGTACACTTACCACCTTCAAACAGATGGTTCTAAGTGAAAGGACTATACATACGCTCGAAGATATGTTGCCGAGGCCCGTGTTGATTGACTTTGACATAGTGTTGGGATCGCATTATGCCTTTGGTCGAGTTTCTTATAAACTATAGTTATCTCACAGTATTAAGGCTTTGCACCATAGGAAGCTTGTTTCGAAAAGAAAGTGTAGTTCATCCTGTATGCTGGTTGGAGTTACGTGAGGTTAGGGATAGCAAATCTCACCGGTCCAGTATTGATCCTGTGATTTCACGATACACAAGGAGGAAGATTGTCACAGAGTTAAGAATCGTTTGTTAGCTGCTCGTAGTCGCCAGAAGAGTTATGCAGATAAGAGACTTAAGCCGTTGGAATTTGAAGTTGGTGATATGGTATTGCTTAAGGTATCGCCATGGAAGGGCGTTGTCCATTTTGGGACATGGGCCAGATAAGCTAAGTCCACGTTACCATTGGGCCGATTTATGTTTCTTGCTAGATTTGGTCATGTTGCTTCTACGTTGGAGCTTTGTTGCATGAAGTTGAAGGTTTTTTTTTGAAAGGAAGTATTCATAGTAAATTTTCATGTTTACGAATCTTATACTTATTATGACGTTGTTTAGCGGAAGCGTGATTCTGATTGTATATGGTTATTCCGTCTTATGGATGGATTCTAAATTGCATGATATTAAGTTGCACATGATTGAACGAGTAGAGGCCAGTGGATGGAGTGGATTGGAATAAAGTTGTATTGATAGATGAGGTCTAACTGCGGACCCCTACTTAAGCGATTAGTAGATTACTAGTATTTTAAAGTTTCTGTCTGGAATTCGCCACAAAGAGGTTCCAGGAATTTACATGGTAACGGGAGGATTCAGATTAAGAAAAACTAACCTCATCTCTTTACAAGTATAGACCAAAGCGAGTAATAGGTAAAGCGGATGTTAGTCAAGCTCTGTCTGTGCACCTTGGACGGCGGCTCCCTAAAGGGGAGGGGAGAATTGGTAACAACCATAGTTTTCTGATGTCAACGTCTATATCCTAGCTAAGATAGTTTTATTTAGGTTACGTAAATAGTTATAGTCGTTTATTTATATGATGGTTTGATTGAAAAATTTTTCCTTTGATAGGGTAATTTTAATCCATTGTTTCTACTTTTGTGTTTTGAGTTTTATTTGTTTTTGAGCGTCTAAGGAAAGTCAGAAAATTTAAAATTATTGCTAGAGAGCGTTTATTATGTTATTTTTGTATGTTACGGACGGTTTTTCCCCGAGTTTTTGTAAAAACGTGCTTAAGTCGTGTTTTACGAGGTTTACCATTATTAATAAATTTTTTAACTATAATTTGTGGTACGGATTTTAAAATTTTACAAAACAAGTGGCTGACCGTGTTCTAGTCGGCTAGGTAACAAAAATATAACATTTTGTATTAACTTTGCAAGGAATTATGAAAGGAAGGACCTAAATTGCCAATTTACTAAACTTCATTTCTATAAAAAGGTACTAATACTTCCATTAAACACTTTAGCAAAAAATTTGTTCTTCCCTTTTCTCTCCTTGTTTCTGTTCGAACCACCACCACCACCATAAATCCGTTGTCAAAAATTACTTACTTACATGCATTACAATCGAGTTATACCATATTAATCCTTGTTTAATCCTCTACATTCACCACTAAGAAAACCTTACATGCATTGAGTTTTGAGAAAGTTAGAAATTCAAGTGTGTTCTTGGGGTTTTGATCTAAAAGGAAGGTTTACTAGTGTTAGATAAGTGTTATTAGCTAGTTGATTTTGTTGAAAAAGCTTTGGTTTGGTCTTTGGGTTTGCGTCCGAATTCAAACACAGGGGAATTCAAATTGATCTGTGTTTCTCGCTTTGTGAGTCTTCTAATCTTACTTGTTTACTTGATTTAAATTGAATGGTTTATAGTATATGATTGTAGCTAGTGATTCATAGTGGCAAAAATTCAATTTGAAAGTGTTTCAAATATGAACATGTGTTTGATAGTTTTAGTACATGTTTTTAGGCTAGTTAAACATGTTGGAATAGTTAGATTTTGAGAAAAATGAGTTTTGGTATGACTTTGGGTTGACTTTTGTTGACCAGAAAGTTTGACTTGGTCATAGCGCGTCGAGAAAATTTTAAAATCTAAATTAGGCTATTGATAATGATAAAGTATGTTTTAAGGTTTGTTTTGATATAAGGTGGGCCTTGTAATTCCTAAAAACGAATGTTTTACGGCCAAGTCAAGTTTGGGTAATTTTTGGGGTAAAAAGTCAACTACGAACTTTGACTTTTGAAACTTTAACTTTTGAAAGTCAAACTTGAGTAAATTTTTAAATAAAGTCTATAATGAGCAAAGGGTTAGTAATGTTAGTTAATTGATAATGAAATATGAAGTTCGGATTATATTATCCTTACTTTCGGTAACTTGCATGGAAAATGTTGTAATATGATTAAGTGCGTCAAAGTGAATTGTTTTGAGTCGCACTTGGAGATTTTAGTATATGATTATATATATACTTAATAGTAATATGTATGTACGCAAGTATGTAATATATGATCTATTATAACCTTTAAGTCACGTACCGCTTTATTTGTATATTAGAGGTGCGGTATAGACGTGAAGTTGCTAGCATTTGTTGAGTTGGTTGATTGGATCTTTTGCTTAAGGGGAGTTCATAGCTCGCTTATTAAATTCTTTTATTTGTTTTTAAACCCGCATGACGGGGGAGACGATTACATGTTTGTTTCTTTAATATACATTCACATTATGATTTATGGTATGTGGACCCGGATTATGCTGATGGTTTTCGAATTTAAGTAGCTATTGTAAAAGTCCCTTACTTTCATGAAACGTTAATTGCCTTGTGAGGTGAAGTTATGCATAAATAATTAGTCTATCAGTGTTGACCCCGTGTCGGGGTCTGGATCCATGTGACTCACTGTCAAATGGAATTTTTGTACTAGACAATTTGTAGGTATATGACCAATATACCTTATTTTGGGGCACCTTTACATATGAAATATCATATGTCTTGTTAACGTTCGGTGTCAGGAGCTTATTGCGTGAAAGAAAAGAATTCGCTATACATTGCATTTGTTGCTTTGTTTTCCCGAGAACTAATTATGTGTTCAAAGATTTTTACTTATTGATTATTTTAAACTCTATGAATTTTACTCAACTTTGTTGTTGGCGTTTTAAACATTTTTTATCCCTAGTAACTAAGGCTGAAGGCAACGATGGCGTGGCGGTGTCATGCGTGTGATGGATTTTATGGAAAGACTACTTGTGTGTTCCGGTCTTTCAAAAATAATGTCTTATGTTGTGTTTAAAAACAATGTCTTTTTTTTATTTGAAAACAATTGTCTTTCAATTTTGTAATAGACGGTGGTTGCGATTCTGTGGCACCTAACATAATTTTACTCTGAATAATAATGGAACACATGTTGTTTTAAACGTTTCATTTGGGTCATTTTCTATTATCGTATGATGATGCTCATTTTAGTAACACCAAATTGTAAAATTTTCGCTACGCAATCTGATGCCCTTCGGGTCGGGTGTTACAGAGTGGTACCAGAGCTTCGGTTGTAAAGAACTAGGTTGTTTTCAAAACTCGGATTGTAATCGTTTTAGATACCAAAGTGATATCAAGAGTCTAAAGTTGTAAAGAACTAGGTCGAGTCTTTTTGAAAAACCTAAACTATAACGCTCCTACACGCACGCCGAGACTCCTCGTTGCCGTTGGTTACATGTAAGGTACATTTATAAATTGTTATGTGTAAGTATGTTTACGTATGTGTTATATGTATAATTGGTTAAGTATGGATATTTATGCGTATGTCAGATGCATAAAGTGTTATGTGTGGGTGCATTTATGCATGTGTTGTATGCATAGAATGTCATGCAATTATATGATAACTAATACTATATATGTTTGAAATATAATTGAGGTATATGCGGATCAAGAATGTCGTGAATCGAAATTTTTTATTTGTTGCGCTTTTATGCGAACTGTTATTTTGGTAATAGTGTTCCGATAATAATAAGGAGTGAGATGCTATTAAGTAAGTATTGTATGATATTTTCTAGATTATCATGGTGAACGAAATTCATCCTGATCATGTGGATGACGTACCTGTTGTTGAGCCGAATCAACATGATGATGGTCATATTTTTTCCGGACTTATCTTGAGGAGAAGACGAAGACCAGATGAAGATAACTTTGAGGGGCAAGAAGACCTCAAGATGAGAGGGTTGATATGGAGATCGACATTAAGGAAGATGAGAATGAGCCGAAGTTGACATATCCTTATGAAGAGGTGGATCCTCTTAATCCTTCGCCGCCTGCTTCTGAGTCTGAACCTGATAATGAGATTGAGGTTAAGAATCCGATTGAGTATGAAGATGAGACGGTTCCTGTTAGTGTCTATGAGGTAGGTGAATAGTCTGCTGTCGCTATTCCTCTAGAGGATGGTGATAGATTACTACATGGCTTCATGAGACGGGACATTAACTCTCTTTTGGTCGAATGGTCAATTTTTTGAGATGATTGTGTGGTCGTGAGATGGCGTATGCATTGGTCGAGAAGAAAAGTAAGGCAAAGGATAGGTTTTACGGTAAGTTAATTTTGTATTTGGGTAATGAAGTGCGTTCTAGTATGGAACAAGGAACTACAGCAATGGAAAAGTTGGTTGAGAAGCTTGAGAATGTTGAAGAAAAAGCTGAGTGTAAGAAACTAAAAAAGGAACTTGAAGAAGCAAGGTTGAGTAACACATTCCTTCGTATGCAAAATGAACGAGTTGAGAGAGATCTCTATTGGACTAGAGTTCGAGCTCATGAGTTCTATCAAGAGATGATTCGTAAGGGATTTGTGTTTGAAGAAAGACCGAATGAAGTTATTGATGTTCCGATTGAAGATGAGAAGAGTCCTTTGTCTGAGCCGTGAGGATCTCCTCCTGGTGTGTAGTAGTTTAGTTTCAATTATAGTTTCTTTTGTTGTGTAATCACTAAACTGAGTCCTCAGTTGGTAGAACTAGTACTCATGAATCTCATTAGTAGAACATAGTACTATTGGTTATAAGATTTTGTATCATTTTATGAAACAATGCAACTATGTATTAACTCTCTTGTGATGAAAAATAAATGACTATCTTTTTGATTACTACTTGATGTGGTGGACTGTTGTTGTGATTGATTTGTCATTGTACCATGTTTAGAAGTATATCATGTTATGAATGCTTATCGAATTGTTTTAATGTGTGATGTAAACAAATCAGCCTACAAATCCCTGCAACTATACTCAAGCATGCTATGCAAAGAATGATTTAAGGAAAGTGTTGAGTGCAGCTTATTGCAATTGAGCTAATGGCAAAGCGAGAGGTCCAGGAACATGCTATTGGATCTATTCCATGAGAGGTCAAGACACTACACCTGCTATTTGTGATTGTACTTTTGTTGGGTTTATGAATTGCAATCCTACTATTTTTCATGGGATTGAAGGAGCTATTGAATTACAAAGATGGTTTGAGAAAACTGAGAGTGTTTTTGGAATTAGTGAATGTGCAGAGGGTAAGAAGGTAAGGTTTGCAGCATGCTGTGGACAATTGGAAGGACTGCTTTAACTCGGTGGATATTCAAAGGTTGCGCCCCATATTAAGGTTTTGGATATGTGAACTAAATGCCTTAGACTGAAATTAAGCAATTGATGACTACTAAGTTTTGCCCAATAGAAGAATCCCATCGTCTAGAGAATGAGTTGTGGAACTTAAAGGTTAAGGAGTATGACATTGTTGCCTATACTCAAAGGTTCAATGAGCTTGCATTGATGTGTCCAAGAATGGTTAAACCAGGAAGAGTAAAGGTTGATGCTTATATCCGAGGGTTAACGGATAACATCAAGGGTGAAGTGACATCATCCAAGCCTACAAATTTGAGCAAAGCTATACGTATGGCTCACAAGTTAATGGAGCAGAAGTCGCAAGCTAGAAATGAAAGAAGCGAAAGTAGGAGAATCACCAAGGTGGAAATAGTAGTGGTAAGGGCACTCAAAAGGATAACTCACGTTAAACTTTTGCAGAATAACCAAAAGCACATACAGGCTCTAGCGAGCAGACTGCGATGCTCGCTTTCACCTCGCATCACTAGTGCTGCGACACGCACGAGAGGATACGCGACAGCCCTCCGTTTCATGTGAACGATTTCTTTGCTACACGCTCATCTCGTCATACGGAGTATAGTCCAATCAGCTGCGATGCTTTAAATATTCTCTCTTATGTCCGCGAGCGGCGTACTGCGACACACATTGCTGATACTGAAGGTAGTAGTAAGGAGAAGAATGTCGCTCGCTCTCACTACACTATATTCAAAGGCAAGTCCGCGTGCATAGGACGCTACAAGAATCGACGCCTCCCCATAATTCTCAATTATCTAGAGAGAACATGACATTGCCGCGGATCACTCGATAGCACGCTACATATCACACGATACAAAATCATCTAGGACATCTCTTTGATATCTGAACGACAAGAAAGAGATCAACAGATGTACGGGCAATTTAGAGTAGCAGAAGATAGCCTGACAGCTGAGTCACGAGTCTGGTACACACGCAACTACTCTCAAGGCAGCTGACTCCAACGAGGAAACCTACGCGGCGTGGTACACCTGATTGCGATCATATAGTGCGGTACATGAGGTAACATTCGACACGCATTAGACTAAATATCGCGCGGACGACTACATAGCCTATCAACCTCGATGCTCTTCTGACTAGCAATATTTGTGTCCGAGAACTAATGGCCTTCCTTCCCCATAAAATGATGACCTTCGTTCCGCAGTAGGATCTTATCTATCGCGAACAAATTCAGCGCGCGTAGTCGAGTCTCACACTCTGCTTCAACACACTTTCTCTAACCAAACTACGGCGGCATCTCAGGCGCACATCGACACAAGTAGACAGTATATCTCCCGAGACTCTCGCGCTCACTAAGCTCGATCCATACACGAAGAGTCTCTCTCCATCGTACATCATTACAATCATCGACTGTTGCGCATATGAGTCCTATACTACATAACCTCGAGAGAGCGGAGCTAGTGAACCATATATGTCTCCACAAGATCAGCATTGCTCTGACCCAATCAGCGCGACATTGCGACGGCACATAGAGTGTACGTTTAACACAAGAGTCGTCACTCGGTGCAACTGGTCTAATATTTAGCTTTTCTCTTCTACGATCTACATTCTGGCCTCAATTGTAGGTATCTAGCGATACAATAGAGCGGCAAACGAAGCTAGATGCGTAGGCCTCTTCCGAAGTAAAACAGTTAACGTAATTGCGGTTACTCCTCTCTAGAGCTATAGACACTCTAAGACATCGAGATCATAAGGTGTTCAGGCTTCGCATTCTAGCGACCAATGAGAGGTAAGTAGGCATCTATAGGCCCTTAAATAAATAGAGCAAGGTTGTCATTCTAGCTGAGGACTAGCGCACTAAGCACGAGATTCTGTAATTCATCTGAAGCATACTCGAGCGCATCCACCGAGACACAACTCACGATCTGTAGATTAGACTCTCATGTCTACATCGTCATTTTCGTGATCTGACTGGTCTATCGCGCCTCAGCGCTGTCTTAGGTGTACACTATCAGTGGACTGGTGCCTTACCCAAGGGCGTCAGAGATGGGTAATCAATCCACGTCAAGGAGTTTTTCAACCTCCTTCTTGATAACGTCGAGATTTTTGTGTTTAAACCCTTCTCTGACTTTGCAACAGATGGTTTCGAGTCCTCTCATTAGTAATTTTGTGAGTACAAAATTCTGGGTTAACACCCTTTATACGGAATGAGTTTCAAGCGATGGCTCGCTTGAGGACTTGGAGAAAAGAGACGAACTTGAGAAGAAGCTGCCTTTTTCCTCATCCTTTAAGGTCTTTAGCACATTATGCGACAGGCATACTAGTGTCACCAATCTTAAAAATGGCGTATTCAAGATGGGGTGGGACTTCCTGAGTTCAACTCGGGAGGTTCATACAACGGAAGATTCAACGTTTATAGCTTCATAAAGTTTTAGTTCTTTCCTAACTCCCAGGCAGATATTGTTCCGAGTTGGGATGGGGGGTGTGTGTCACTGTTCAAAATGCTTCTAGAAGCAGGGGGGATGTCCCCCCTTCAGGATCCTGATAAGTGGATCAACTTCAGAAGAAGTTGGATCATCTTCTAGGAGCAAGAACGAACTGCTTCTTCAAATAAAAAGAAAATCATGAGTCACCCCGAAAGGAGCGAGATTTGGAGAAAGTAGTAGAAACAATAGGCTCAAAATATGGAGTGGGATTGCCACCTCGCGATCACTTTGAAAATCCTAGGACCTCTTGAGAATACTCACCACAACCATAATCAATGACGTCGATGTTTGTATTTACTTCGTCATAGAATGGATATGGTAATCAGCTGTGTATCTTGAAGTTTTGGTCCAATGAATGTGATGGCCTCTTTGCCAACACAAGGTTAATCGTCACCTTAATAATAAACAGCTATCAAAGCAATGACTGGTTTCAAGAATACATCGCCGGAGAATTATAGGTAGCTCGGGGGTCTGGTTCAAATCAACAACCACGAAGTCAGCTAAGAAATTGAATTTATCCCACAATTTACAAAGACAATCTTCTAGCGATACCGATCGTTTTAGAGATCGAATGATCAGCTAGTTCTAGTGTCCATGCAGGCGGGGTCAATTCAGGAAGAATATAGATTGTTCCTACAGAATTAAGATGCATGAGATAATGCTCGCTACCAAGAATCCGCCGAATGCGTTGCATGTAGTAAACCCCGTAAATTTATTCACATGGAATCAAAATCGGCCAGGGTCTCCAAGTTTCTTTGGTAACTTGTTGAGGATGAGACCGATAACAAGTCTCATGCAAAGAGGAGTTCTTCTGCCAATTCGCGTCATTTTTCTTTGTTTCCCAATTAAGTTTTTTAAAGTCGAGAAGCAAATTTAGGCATGATCAACAAGGCATCGGTAAAGCTAATCTCGGAAACGCAAATCCAAAGCGATTTCATAGAATTTCTCGATTTGGTCGTAGCTATTTTCCTGCGCCTTTCATCATTCTTCTTGATGAAAATGGAATTGATGCTTTCTAGGAATTGGAGTAACAACAGGAGCAACATTGGGCTCATGATTGAGTGTGATACGAGACTGAATTTGAACAACAGGAGGAGTTGGGACGATCTTCGGTGCTTCCGTTATTACAGAGCATCGTGTCCTTTTGTCACTCGGCATCATTAATTAACTGCTTTTGGTCCTTGGATGGTATCACCAACTTCGGGTAGTGCGTGATAACTTTTAAATCTTCCTTTGGGTTGGTAACAGTGTTACCTAAAGGAAGAAGTTCCAGAACCGGAAGTAAAAGCAGTATAGCAGTAACAAAATTTTGAAAGCATGTCCAGTCAAAATTTGCCATTTGGGAATTGCAAGTTTTGAACCTGGTTTTGCGATGTTTTCTTCTCAACACTGCATCATGGCTGTGACAATCTTTTCAAAATCTGTATTTTGGACGAAAACACCGTAGTGTCTTAAGGAGCAGTCCCTTGATGAGCTACTCGTTGATTGACCGCAGGCACGATAAATATCAACCTTAACGCTACGAAATCTGTCTTTCACTCCCGATAAGAGCAATGACTAGTGTCATTCTCCTCAGACATCTAGCGAAATCTAGAGTGCGTTTCTGAGGCTCTTTGCACTTGACTGGACTATCTACTGACATGCGTGAGCGGACAAACCGCTGAGTAAGTGCGTGGCGCGCAGTTGATTCGAGACCCATACGGTCTCTATATCCGAGTGACATAGACACGACATTACTATCTCTTGGTACACACATGAGGATCACGCCTCTCTTCAGCTATCGCTGTTGGACAGAAATACGACTCTCTGAGATCTACCTTATCTCTACTGGCACAAACGTGTCGTTTTGTATTTAAGTCTGGACATATTTGATCAGAAATGACCCCCCCCAAGTTACACAACCTTTGTCAACCGCTTTACGGGGCGTGAAGGCCGGGGTTTGGTTCTTTTCTGTCGAGAATAAGGCCAGAACATGTCCTTTGAGTTTAGCAACATCAGATGAGACTGCTGGGTGGAAGACCTTGTACTCATTTAGCTACAACAGCTTGTCTTGATTGACGTACCTTAGACCTTGCCTCGATGATTTTTAAACACTCTCGAGGCGTATTTGTCTAAGAAGTTTACCACCTTGGCACAGAGTTCAATAAATCTTGATCAATTGAGTTTAGGGCATTATATGAATGTAACGAGTTGATGCCAATATCCAGAAAACCCATTAGAGGCAATCCCTTAAAAGATCATTGAAACGATCCCAAGCCTCATAAAACGTCTCATCAAATTTTTGCTGAAATCTCGTGATTTCATTTCTGAGATATGTCGGTTTAAAGGGAGGAAGAATTTGTTAATAAATTTCGAAACAAGATCATTCCCATGTTTTCAATCGACCGAGGGGGTTTTCTTTTTCCTCCAGCCATATTCCCGGGCTGCCCCTTCGAGAGAAAACGAGGAAAAGCATAAGTTTAACGACGTATTTTGGTACGTTCGGAAATCTTCATCGTAGAAAGTGAGTCTTGTTGAAATAACATGTGAGCATGTGGTCTTCTTTATCATTTTTCCAAAAAATCTTGTTTTGTGACAGATTCAGAAGACCATGCTGATCTCAAAGTTATTCGCTCGGTGATTACCGGCAATAACTATCGCATCCACGTACCCCTCGGTGGTGCTTCCGACGCAGTTGCGCCATAGTAAAAACGATTTATCAGACATCGTAACAATGGGAAGGATTATCAGTTTTCTCAAGATTTGGTGATTCAACAGAAGGTTGTCGGACTTGTGGTTGTCGACGTCTACGGGCTTGAGAACGAGTGCGCATGCACAAAATAGAAATATAAAAAGAAAATTTACACTAATTTTTTTGGTTTTTAATGATTTATTCACAATGTATTTTACCGGACAATGAGATAAGACAACTTCAACCAAATAATCTACTTACTTCACGGTAGCTCTCAAAAAGATAAACGCACAGGTGAGCGGAGGATGGAAAATAACGCGAAGCTTATTTCTCCTTTCGGGTCGTAGTTCCTCGGAACAACCCTCCTTATACCCACTTTATAGTTTGTTTAACTTTTCAAGGTGAGCCGTACGTCGTAAGAGACACAAATGGAAAGTTTTTAAATCTTTTGTTCGAGTTGGGAACCAACAAGTTCACCGGAAGTTATTATGATAATACCTCAGTTGAGAATATTATATTTTGGTATTTTTACCAATTTGTGAATTTTATTTCTTTTTTAAGGACAAGATGGTTTTTATATTTTTGGTTTTCTCTTTGGTTTTTTAATCTGAAAAATTATTCTAATAAAAGAAAATGAAAAATATTTTTTGTACTTTTTGTTTTATATTTTTATAGAAGAAAATATTCACAGATTCAAACACAAATTGTCAAACGTAACGATAATCGTTTTCACAGCCTCCCCGGCAGCGGCGCCAAAAATTGGTTGTTAACTTTTATACTAAATATATATATGATAAAATATAAAATATATATAAGTCTAAAAATCAACAAGATCAATAAAACCAGGAGCAGTATAGACTATTCCCGGGTCGTTAATCCCCAATGAGGCTGTGCTGGAAAATCGATCAGCGAAGATTTTTGAGTTTGAAGGAGAGAATTGATTTGAGAGTGTTGAAAGTTAAATTAGACAATAACAAACAAAAACGTTTAAGAAAATCCTAAAAAATATGAAATTAAGCTAAAAAACGAGAGCACGGACCCCGAACAAAGGGGGAAAAACCTAAAATCTTTAAAATTAACCCTACGAAGAAATTTTTGCTTCTAAACTACTCTAGGGAACAAATAACGAAGAATGAAAAAGACTAGACTGAAAACGGAGGTCGTTTGACCCAAAAACGAGTCAAGACAAACACCGCACCCGGACCCGTTCTTTAAAAGGCAAAAAGTTATAAAAATGACCCTACAAAAATTTTTATATTTTTCCTACAAACTATATGACTAAATAAAATTTTCTAAAAAAGAAAAATATTTTTTTGATAATTTTTGTATTTTTTATGAATTTTTTAAACTTTTAACGAAATTAAATTGTAAAAAATAATAAACGACCTTTAAAAATTCTGAAATTTTTACTAAAAATACTTTACACTATGATAAACCTACGAAAAATAAGAAACAAAAAAATTGCTTATAAATAAGCTGTAAACAACTTATGGCTTAATAGCCAAAAACACCCTTAAATACCCTGGCCCTTGGGATACTAACGTAAAAGTCCCAAGGGCGCAGCGGTAAGTGGTGTGTGTAAAGGGGGATGTATCGAGGGTTGAGACCCGGGTTCGAGTCTTGCTCACCCGGGTCACCCCTTGTCTTTCCCCTTTTTTTTGGAAAAACTTTGTGAACCAAAGTTGTTTAAGCTTATTGAGCTTAACAACTTTCAAAACTACGACTTTTTTTGAAAGCTTATAAATAAGCTTAAAAACAGCTTTTAAATACGACAGCAGCTTAAAATGAGCTTAAGGCTAAAAATTGGCTAAGACTTTTGGACATTTGACAACAATAAGCTAAGACTTAGGCTAAATAAGCTAAGGGAGGGACTAAACCTAACCTAGATAAGCACTAAAAAGCTAAAAACTAAAACTAAATAAGCTTAAAGAGCTTAAATTGATAGAAGGCTTAAACTGACTTAAGGCAAAAGGGCAAGGTCTTGGTGAACCTTTTGAACTAAATAAGCAAAGAATTTGGAAAATAAGCAGAAGATTACGAGGTCAGATGAAGATTTTATTTCTATTGGGTCTGCTGAAGATGAAAGACTAATCAAAAGGACGAATGAAAAGGGAATTGATTCCTCTAAGAATGAAATGGTCAAGGAGGAGAGTAAAGAAGAAGTATCCTTTGAGAAAGAAAGTACTGGTGCAAATGCTGGAATTAAAGTTAGAGTCTGAAGAAGACAGTACTATGGCATTAGAGTTGATTAGATTTATCAAGAAGTTGCTTGCAGAGTTAGAACCTGAAGACTTTGATGGAAATGAGGAGGATCTTTGAGTGTTGGTGTTAAAACCACACAACAAATGGTCATCAGTTCACCATGCTTAACAGGCATAAGAACTGGCTAGTCCATAAGCAAACGGCTTGTGGTAAAGACTTCTCAAATCCGTTTATGGTTGACAATTTACCAAAAATTGTAGGGTTCTCAACTCACCTTGCTTCATTGGTGAAGAGTTGGCTAGTCCAAGATCAAACAGTTCTTGGTAAAGACTAATCAAATCTGTCGATAGCTGATAGAATGAAGAGTTAACTATCCCAGAGCAAACGGCTATTGGTAAAGGAACATCAAATCCGTTTATGGCTGGTAGTTTGCCAAAAACTACAAAGCCAACTTAGTTGGATTGTTGCTGAAAAGATGTTGCTGTGTTGCTGAGAAGACAAAGTTGCTGCTAAAGTCCATGTCAAGTGACCAAAGGACTTGTGGCAGCCTTTTTTAAACACACAAAAACACTCTTTTTTTTCACTAAAACTTAAGATCTCAAGTGCTTAACCAAATAAGCACTTGTAGCCTTTTTAAAATCCACAGTTTCAAAGGTGGCTTAGAAAAGCTTTGAAAAACAATTTTAGAACTTAACAACTTTTTAAAAACAGCCTTAAACCAACTTAATTCTTAAACTAAATCTAACTTAATGACAACAACCCATAAAAACCATTTTTGACCCGTTTTTGTAGTTAACCCAAACACCCCTTTAATTTTGCAAAGTGATTTAAAAACCTATAAAAACTGAATTTAACTGAAATTTTAAAATGACTAATGCTACTTAAGCAAAATTAAACAGTAAAAAGATAAAAAGCAAAACAAATAAGCACTTAAAATGGGACAATAAGCTAGAACAGAATAAGCATTTTTTTGGACAGTTTTTAGCAGTTTGAAAGTAAGTGAGAGAAAATTAACTACAAGGCATATTTAAACATAAATAAACACTAATAAGCATAAAAAGACATTAATAAGCTGAAAAATAAGCTGAATAAGCTATTGCTACAGTAACTGAGGCTTAAAACTTACCAAGGTCCAAATGCATAGGTACTTAAAACTAATCCTAAACCCCCTAGTCCTTTGTGATTCTGAATACACCCAAAACCCAAGGTCTCTTCCAAGTTTAGACCTTGCTTCCTTTTGCTTATCAACAACACAAATATAAAAGGCTGTTTGGACAGAATTTAGAATGAACTTAAGTAACTTTTCATTAGCTTTTAAAAAGAGTACAAAGAACTTGCATTAAGCTGTAAATAAGCTGAAAGACAAATAAAAATGACTTAATTTAAATAAAGATAAAGACTTCTACACTACTTGCTAAAATCGGCTCACATAGCCTCCTATTTATACTAAATCCTAAACCTTCAATCTTGCAAAGTGTTTTTCTTCTGTGAGAGACTCCAAAGAGTAAATCCCAGCCATTGATAGCCATTGTGCTTCTTTGGATTAATCATAGCCATTGATTCGGCCAAGTTTTATGCGAAAAGTAGGATTGCCAACATGGAAAGGTGTGATTTCTGGTGGGCTTCTCTTTTGGTGGGAAAGATAGTGGAGGAGGGGGAATGTGCTTATCCATGGGAGTGGAGAAGAAACGCGGGGTAAAAGATGGTAAAAAGACCCGTGAGTTTTGTACTATGTTTTGGCGGGAAAAGGGGTTATAGAAGAGGTTAGGGGTGACAGGGCACAAGTTTGGGGTAATTGGCAAGGTTGGCCCCTCAGGGTTATATGTAGCTTTGCATTTTTCGTCCTTGTAGTGTTAAAGGGTTTGGGGATTTGGCAATATAACCCCCCAAGGGTTATATAACCCTTTGCACCACTAGTCCTTGGGTGTACAAGTCTTTGCCATTGGCAGTTTTGCCCCTTGTGGTTTAACTTTGCCAAATTGGCAGAATTTACCCTTCTCTTCTTTTTCTTGTGTAAATATAACTTAGGGAATTGGCAATTTCAGTCCCTATAGTTATATTTTTTTCTTCTTTGACTTTCTTTTGACTTGACCATGTCGGTGTTGACTTTGACTTTGACCAGTTGACTTTTCTGTTGACTTTTTGACTTGATTGACTTTTCGGCTTCGATTTGGCTTTGTCTTTCACAGTCTTTTCCATTCCATGTTCGGTTTTGTCGTTTTGGCTTCGTTTTTCGTCCTTTTGTGTGATATCCGTTTCCTGCAAAATACAAATGCAAAACAAACATTTCTTTGGCAGTTTTTGTCTGTTTTTGGTCATTTAAGTCCGTTTTTCATGGAAAATGGTATGTGTATTTAAGCACATACCAAAATCCCCCATACTAAGGTATTGCCGTGTCCTCACGCAATGTTATGAAGTAAACATTTACGAAAACTAAGAATCTCAATCCCCCTCAACTAATTGCCTTGAAAAGTAGCAAAGTGTTCGTCAAGGGGAACTAAAGAATCAATAGCTTCGACAAGTCCCGTTTTCACCAATTATGTACACTAACTATCCCTAATATTTTTGAAATTTTATTTTTTTTAATTTTTTTTTAGACTTAATAGTTTGACTTCCTTTATTATATCAACATTGGGATCATAGAATGAGAAGCGCCCATAGAATAATCTACGGATGCCCGAATGGATAAATTCATCGTCCCCGATTTTTCACTAGTTCCAAACCAAGCAATTAAACAAGATCATTTGTCAATATAAGTCTAAATGCTAAGCACTCATACTTATGACTTGT
>BQNB010115538.1:0-19426 GCA_026074375.1 Tanacetum coccineum
GAGAGTGTGACTCACCGGAGAATGAACTAGGGGCAAGGTTTTCCGGTAGACCGTAGTGATGAATAAAGTCATCCAGTTTGACCCGACCCGGCCGTCATCTCATTCCTAATTACTCCATTGTCATTTGTCGGGGTAGGGCTAGGGGACCGGAACGAGAAACATAACCGAACCGGACCAACATATTTTGGTCCGGTTTTCGGTTCGCTCTCTCTCATATTCGATCTTCAGTCTAGTTTGGTCCGGTTGGGTTTTAGTCTTACACAAAACGACCATTATGCTTTGTTAGACCGAACCAGACCGGATTGATCCGGACATGATGTTGAGTTGTGAAGGCTTATATCCCACATCGGTATAATGAGTAAAGCGAATTAGGGTCTCACACTTATAAATATCCTCTCATTGTAATTGTAAACTTGTATCTTTTGTGTGTGTGCGTACCACAATAATAAAATCTCTCTGGTTTGATCCAGTGGACTTCCACGACTATCCTAGTCGTGGATAACACGTTATATTTTGTGTCGACTATATTCTGCATTTACTTTCCGTAAGCCTTGTTTGTATTCTTTGTTTGTTCGAGCGGTGTGTGCAGGTGCGATATACCCTAACAAAGTGGTATCAAGAGCCTGGTTATGATAAACAATGGCAGAAGATGGTAAGATAAAGATCGACAAGTTTGATGGTCACGATTTCGGGTTCTGGAAGATGCAGATCCAAGACTATCTGTAATAGAAGAAGTTTCACGAGCCTTTGGCAGAAGCCAAACCTACAGGCATGAAAGTTGAGGACCGGACACTGCTAGATAGGCAGGCTCTGGGTGCGGTCAGGCTATCATTGGCAAAGAACATAGCCTACAACGTTGTCAATGAGAAGACTACGTACGGCTTGTTTAAGGCTCTGTCTAATATGTACGAGAAACCTAGTGCGTCAAATAAGGTGTTTCGTATTCGACAGTTTGTTAATACGAATATGAAGGAAGGAGCCTTCGTTGCAGATCATGTAAACGAGTTTAATTCAATCCTATCAAGGTTGATCTCTGTTGATATTAAATTCGATGATGAAGTACAAGCTCTTTTGTTACTCTTTTTGTTGCCCGAGAGCTGGTCAGGGACTGTTACAGCAGTTAGTGGTTCAACCAGAAGTACTAAGCTTCAGTTCGATAACATTCGTGATTTAATTCTTGGGGAAGATATCCTTAGGAAGACCTCCGGAGAGTATTCGAACTCCTTGTTAAGTGCAGAAGACAATGGCAGGGGCAGAAAGCAAGACAGAGGGCAGTTGCAGAACAAAAGTATATCGAAATCAAAGAAGAAAGGGTCAGTCCAAGAACAAGCATGATATCATGTGTTGGAAGTGTAACCAGAAGGGCCATTTTCAGAATCATTGTTCGAAGCCTGTAACCTCCAGGGATAGGGAGGTTAACATAGCAGTTGGAGACTATGATGACGTATTGGTATGTTGCGTTCAGAATACGATTGATGATCGTATAATGGATTCTGGTGCATCGTTCCATGCTACCTATTTGTTAGAAACACGAAAAGTGTCGGTCACTTCCAAGTTGTAATAGTCTTAGCTCGTAGTTTATGTCTTAATTAGATTAGTAATCTAGTCCGGCCCAAGACCCATGGGAAGCCCATTAGAACCCATGGGCCGGCCAATATAGGTACTATATAAGCCCCTCTCCTAGCCTTGGAGAAGGTTGGTTGTTCCATTTGTAACATTTTTCATAATACATTTCATCCATTTTTCCATCCTTTCTATCTCTAACATCACAACCCACATCTCACTCTTGTTCTTGGTTTGATAAGAAGATTACTAGAATTCTACATTTAGTATATATATTAAACTCATATCAATAGATTGGATCATTCTTTAGTCAGAAAAAGGCTTTCATTCGTCCCTTCTGAGAGCCGACCAAGACAGAAGAAAAAAACAACTATGCATCGATTGGTTTTTTGATTCAATTACGAGGAGAAGACACCATCATGATCATATTAGTTTGGTTCGATCATTATGTTATTCAGTACTTTCATTAATTGACCGTGATTCAATTGTATGAATATAATTTTTGGCTAAGCATTCCATGTGTTATCTTTATTATAATATAATTATCTTTGTGGTTTGATTGATTTTTGGATATCTAATTGGTTGTCATTCTTTGACCATAAGAGAGAAAGAATATTTGTTAGAGACCACTAATATATATTTATTTAACCAAATTATATGATGATAGGATACCATGACTGACAGGAGCAATGGGACCTAGGGAACTAGTTACCAGGACCATTAGGATCATTAAAAGTGTCGATTATGTGATTTTGTGTTATTTATCATTAAACTTTCTTTTTTTAATGTCAAGAGTAGTTTGTAATAAGGTGTAGTATGCTAAAGAATGGAGAATAGCATAGATTAACCACAGTCTAGGGACTTGAATTGTAATAAAGTATAGAAAATAAAGAGAAGATAAAGCCTTCTTCCCTCACCTATAAATACCCCTCTAATCTTTATTAGAGGATGATGCTTTGTAACTAACTCTTCCATTTTCCCTCCATTTTAATTTCATTTGAAATTTGAATACTTGCCATCCTCTATTATCCTCTCTATGCTTTCATGATCGATATGTTTGATTCAAGATAAATGAGACCTATCAAGTGGTATCATTCGCCTATATAGAATAGAGTTATCGAGATTTGTAGTGATATCTTGTTACACGTTCGAGATGACGATTGAAGAATTCGGGTTGAAGTCTTTGAGCTTTACGAGATAATAGATATTGCAGCACAATTCGAGTAATTAGTACGATAACCAGTGTGTAGTTTCACGCTTTTCAGCAATTCTCAGAAAAGTATACTTAAAGTTCTCGGAAGTAGTCAAGTCATTCTCATAAAGTCATTATTTTTGACTCTCTAGGTTCATTTTTCTTGAAGTTTTAGGAATTCAATAGGTAATTATTCGTGTAATAGATAAGATACGACTTTTCGTTCTATCAAAAATCATATATTAGGTGCTTATTCTCAAACTCGGTTTTATTGAGTTTTATAAGGTTCACACATTTTTCAGTTCTATCGAAAATTGTGAATAAGGTTTTGCTACTTTTAATCTCAGAAATAAGCTTTCAAAGTCATAACATACATCCATTTCATGGTTTTATCGTGAATTGGGTTGTTGAAAAATAAATTTATTATCAAATTCTAAGAGAATTCCGGAAATCAAATTCGGTTTTAATATCGAATTTGAATTTAGAAGACTTTTGGATTATATAGTCATCATTAATTTACGGTTTAATCGAATTATGGTTATTACGTAAATCCATAAATCGGTTTGAATTTTCTCAAAATTCTAGGACAAATTCCGAGTTTTGTGGTTTAATCGAGTTTTTGGTTTTATCGAGTTTGAAGCAGAACATTTCCGAGTTTAATTTTAAAAGGGTTTTTTTAGAATACCGAGTTTTAAGTAAATTGTTGTCCTTGTTTCTGTGTACTTTCGAGTAAGTCTGTATCGATTTTACAGACTACTTATTATCCGAGAAATAAGAGTGGTTCCGAATTTGACAACTGTTACCAGGAGTTGATTATTCTCACACAAATCACTCAATTTTCGTCTACAAGGATCCAATCATTGAATCATAAGAACACATCGACATCTAAAACCTAACCAACCAATCCCTTGTTGATGCCGTTCTGATGACTAAGGCCTCCCTAGTGCTTGAAAGGGGTAGTTATATACCATGGTAAGTAGATTCAGACGATATCTAACTGAAGAGAGACAACCGGAAGTGGCTTCTCAAAGCACTTGATGAAGGCCCTTATGAGTTTAAGAATTTCATTTCATTCCTGAAGCCCGACAATACCTACGATTGCAAATTGTAGATGGGGATCTTGAAGGGATGACTTATTGCTACCATGATGCTAGACATGAGAGGTCACATACGAATAATGATTCTACTTTTATATCTTAATGAAATTTACAATTCTGTAGATGCTTCACTTCGGCCAAGGTATGTGGAAACGATTCTGAACGTATGATGAGGGGAACAATACAAAATCAAAGTTTGATCTAACGAAACGCATTTTACAAACGTATTTGGATCAATTTGTTGATGAATCCAGGGGAAGCACTTGTTTCTAGTCTACAACCATTTTTGCTCACTTAATGAATAGTTTAGAACGAAATCACATGAAACTTTTACAACTGTTTACAATTAACACAAAGTTTCTGAATGTTTGCAACTCTCGCGGCAATTGTTGAATATGTGACTCAATGATCGTCTTGCAAAACAATTGACAGTGGATACGTTACGATTGATCTTTTATTATTATCTTCAGCAATGTGGAGACAACAGGCTTAAAGCTTCAAGGGCAAAAAAGTTTTAAAAGATAGTCTCCTCTGGCCCTTTTGGACTCTAGTAGCACACACGAGGTTCCCGCCCTCCAGACAACAATCGATCTTATTATGTTACACAACTGTTCCTACGTCTTTTTGATTATCGAGGATGAGTACCCGCAGATGATGTTCACAAACAATTATGAAGATCTTCTAGTCATTCGAGTATTGCTACTACTAGCAAAATCCATTACTCAAAATTTCTTCTAAATCCAACAAATAATCGTCATACGTGCTTCATCCATACACCAGAAATCAAGCAAATCATTCAAGGAGTCCAGTGTGGAACATTCAAAGCAGAATTCTGGTAATGAACTGAGGAAGTATTAGCAGACGAGCTTATGTTCAAGAGGAAGTTGTTGAGGGAATGAATGCTCCAAAAGAGACTGGAAATGTTCAAAGGACTCTTCGAACTCCATCTTCAGGCAATACTTCAACCTGACTCTCAATTCGTACAACGCAGTTGGAAAAGGACATTATGCAAGGAATTTGTCCAAGCCAATGTTCGTGACTCGAAGTATTTCATGTAGCCAAATGTTCTTGGCAAAAACAGAAGAAGCATGCTAATTCAACTGATAGAGCAGAATGATTGTCTCTTTGGCTAACGCCATCAAGGATGAAAGAAATTGAAGAACTCATTGCAAACATATGCTTAATGGACAAGAATTCGAACCAGCTGATCATCACTTCTTGATGATAGGGCCAAGCTATTGAGACTGCAATTATAAGTGAGTGTACAATCTTCATCCATCGATGAGAAATAATGAACCAATGTGTATTCAACTCATACTACATATTAACAGTACCATTGGTGAAGATCAAATTAAAAGCAATATTAAATTTGATTTCATTCAATGGGAAAATGTTAATAGTGGCAGTGTTTGAAAAAGATACATATGTCCTCATCTAACGTTGCAGTAGAAAAACTTGAGTCTAGAAAAGCAATAGCAGGAAGCTGAAAACAACAAATATTTGCCTCACAAGTTCAACATAACATAACAACGCATTTGACTAGTCAGCTTAAGATGATATAAGGAAAGCGGGTTCGGATTTTTTGAAAATATAAACAAGGACACTAATTATCGCAACGAAATTCTTGAAGCTGACGAGAACGGTCAAAACGTTTTATAAGTAAACAAGCACAGACTCAATTCGTTCGTGATCTCAGGGATATCATTAAAGATACTTGAAAAACAACGAGATAAATTACATTTAGATGTCCAAAAATTAACAAACGCAAAAATTAGGAATTTACAAAAGACTCATTCAATTTTACAAAAAGCAAATGAGGTGGAAAAAGAGGATACTTTATCATGATCCTTATTAAGACACTTGAGGCCAAACTGAAAAAGAATGTTATCTGATTTGAAACTTGGTAATTCTTTACAAGGAATGTTTATTAGCGTGACCAAAACCATTGTCCTGTGTATGACCCACAATTAATCAACATGGTTTGGGTATCCGAATCCTTATACACTCAGCAAACGACTTTAAATGTCAAAGATTATATGTATGCATCTACTTTGTAATATAGAAATTCCTTTGAATGTTCGAGATTCTGAGGACCACTTTTAGGATGCTTTCAAAGTCAACAAAAAATGACAAAAAAATCAATGATCCAAATGCTGTTGCAAACAAACAAAATTGTGACAATTAACTCAAAAATAAATGCGCTTTATAAAGATTTTGTTCCTCAAAAAGAGCTTTCTGTTGAGCAAAAATATTTTCCAGCTTCTTCTATTCTCTCGGTTAAAATTCCGGTACGAAAAAATATGCCAAGTGAGTCACCTTTGATCAAAAAATTAGACAAGATAAAAGGTTGTTTTAAAAAGCTGTCTTTGCTAATACAACAAAACTGTAAAGAGCAAGCATTTTTTACACATCACCGGCAGAAATACAAATCAATGATATTAGTCAGATTAAGAGTTAAATAACCAATTCTTAACGAGATTGAAGGTTTGATCTGAAATTCTTTCAGAATCTATTTCAAAGGGATATAAAAGAAATGAAAGATGTTTTTGAGTCGACAGAAAGTGAAATTGATGAACTAGAGAAGCAAAATGATTTGTTGAAAGATCAACTTTTAAAAGCATCACTCAAACATGATGTTGAGTTGTGTGTGTTGTTAAATCATGAATGTATAGATAAGATCTTAAATGCTGAACTTCAACAAGTCAAAAAGAAATCTTTTGAGATTCAAGAGGGTTTGCAAGCAAGAATAAAAATTCTTGAAAAAGATGTTCAAAGATGTCAAAAGCAAAGTGTTGATTTTGAATTACAGTTACAACATGAAAAAGAAAAACATAAATGGGATTCAACTTCGAAGAATAAGAACACAAATCCTCTTGATTACTCTTGGATTTCAAAGTTGGAGAAACTTGAGAATGAGAACATGTCTTTGGATTTCCAAGTACAATCTTTGATAAAAGAACGCGACAATGTCAAACTAGAATATCAAAAGCTTTTTGATTTAATCAAAAAGACACGGTCTCAAACTCAAAAGGAAATGGATTGAAATTAATTTGTTCATGTTACTGAGAAAACTATTCATATGTGTGCTATTCGTGCTGAAATCAGAATCTTTTATCTACCATATCTGATTAAGAGCACAAGATGGAAAAAAGTTGAAAAAGATAAGTCTGTAAATACTAAGTTTGACAAAACAAATGGTTATCAATCTCTTCTTTGTGTCACACCACTAAACAAACACGCTTTAAAAAAAACAGATGTTCCCAAAATAGAACAAACCCATGTTGTGTCAAAACCAGTCACTTTACAGACTTCATCTACCAAACAAACAGGGGCAAATCAAAAAACAAATGTCATTAGACCAGGAATGTACAGAGTTGTCACAAAACAAGAATCACAAACAAACAAGACTAAGAGTGCTTTATCTTCTACAAGAATGAATGCTACATCTAAAGTTAGAAGACCAATGAGTAGAGATTCACATGTTGCACACAGTGTCTTAGATAACTCTAAGAAAGCAGCAAAGAATGTAGCAGTTTATGTTAAGAAAAATAAGTAAACAGATAATACATCTGCAAATGTTATTTCGAATAAGGAGAATGTGATTAATATTGATGTTGCAAACGCTTCTAAAGCGAAAATGTTGTTATGTGTTTCTTGTATGCAAAATGTGCTTATTCCTTGTCATGATAAATGTCTTGCAAAGGCCTAAATTGAATGTGCGTTCGAATGTTCGTAGACCTTCTTCCACAAATTCTAGAACATCAAAATCATCAGAAACTACTTTCGTAGCTCCTAAGACAAGGTTTTCTGAGAAAGAGACACAATCTAAGACTTTAGATACTATTCTTAGTTTTCCAAATCTAAGATTGATTGTAGAAAAAGTGCCTCAAAACGCGAAGGAAAAGTTTCTAGTGCGACGAGGAGAAAGAAAATAAAATTTGCGAGATAAATCTTAAACACATTCATAAAGAACAAGATTCGAGACAAGTAGATTTGGCAAAGTGGTTTGAACCACAACCCAAATGTATTTGGACTCCTGTCAGCGTAAAACAGATTTTGTTCATGAATACCTCGTTCATCAAAACCATCAGGTTTCGGTATAAAGAAATGGTATTCAAATGAGCCCAGTTCTCCATGTTTTCTGTCTCTTCTTGTGTTGGAGGTAGTTCAGATTCATTCTTGGTTTTGTTGACGAATGGTTTGATCAAAGCATATGACGGTGATACTCACCTATTAAGAAATGTTATTGAGAAAATTCATGGGCACCGATTCGCTTTGGAAATGAAAATTTTTACAAAGGCAACAGCAAAGGCTATGCGATTATATAACATGGCAATACACTATTTGTCATGTATATTATGTTGAAGGTCTTGGACATAACCTCTTTAGCGTTGGACAATTTTGTGATGGAGATTTAGAAGTTGCTTTTCGTTCCAATACATGTTAAGTACGAAATCTGGAAAGAGATGATTTGCTCACAGGTGAACGCGAATCTAATTTGTATACTATCTCCATTTCTGACATGGCTACTTCTTCACCCATTTGTCTCATGTCCAAAGCAACTTCAACAAAGTCATGGTTACGGCACCGAAGACTGTCACGTCTTAATTTTGGTACCATAAATGATCTTACCAGACTTGACTTGGTTGACGGTCTACCAAAGTTCAAATATGAAAGGATCACCTATGTCTGCTTTGTGAAAGGGGGAAAAAAGAGCAAGAAAGCTTCTCATCCACCTAAATTGTTCCAATTGATCCACTCCAAATTGTAATTACTTCATAGGATTTATTGCGTCCAATGAGGGTAGCTTCGATCAATGGAAAGAAGTATATTCTTGTGATAGTGGATGATTTTTCTAGATATACATGGGTTTATTTTCTTCGCTCAGAAAGATGAAACTCCAGAGATCATCAAGATATTCACTGTTCAAGCTCAATTGAATTACAAAGCCAAAGTTTGTATGATTCGTACAGACAATGGTACTGAATTCAAAAACACATCTCTTAAAGCTCATTATGAAAAGTTAGGCATCATGCAACAATTTTCGATTGCTCGAACACCTCAACAAAATGGAGTAGTTGAAAGACGTAATCGTACTCTTGTTGAGGCTGCTCGCACAATGCTTATCTTTTCTCGGTTACCTGAATTTCTTTGGGCTGAAGCAGTGGCTACAACTTGTTTCACTCAAAATCGGTCCATCATCCATACACGATACAAAGAAACACCTAGGACAAGTTACGGGGCGGTCGGAGAAACCCGAGATATTGCATCCTTGCATGTGTTGGCTCATTCGTGTTATCCAACAAATGACTGTGATGAGTCTTGTAAAAATGAACCAAAAGCAGACATTTGGGGTGTTTATTGTTATGTTCGAGGAGAACATCAACAGCTTTCGAATTTAAATGACGGACCAAAATGATAATGAGACCATTCTTGTCAAAGTTTTGACGCTCCAACTATGGCTTCTGAACATGACGTTTAGAACCCGAACTTCAACCATTCAAACATATCATAATTCATTAGCAGAACCAATGAATATTCCATCTAAAGAAGATCTGGATAATTTGTTCGGTCCGATGTTTGAAGAATATTTTGAGAAGACATCTTCTGATACAACCATCAATTCCGCTACACAACCGACTCAAGTTCATGAAGATTCATCTTCCACATCTTCAATATTTGTTGACGCACATGAGGCTCCTCCTGTTGTTACTACATCTGACGAATAAACTTCTCCAATCTCATTGACCGAGGCTGGGATTGAATTTAATCAGAAGATCCTGCAGATATTACCGATGGTAATTGCAACAGTTTTGTTCATTATCCTCTAAGGTCGGAGAGGAAATTAGTTCATCTACAACGTCTCTAGAACCAACAATGTGCATTAATTTTCCATCAAGTACAACCCTCAACTCACATTTGGATAAGATATCCTCTAGAACCAAGTTATTGGTAGACAAGACCATCACAAACCTGTCATGACTTGTCAAACGTTACATCACAGATACTGAAGTATGCATGTATGTCATTAACCGTAAGTAATTGAACCAAAGATATATCAAAGAATGCATGGACAGACACAGTACTGGATGAGTCTATGCAAGATGAGTTTTGAATGCAATTTGAGAGACTTCAAGTTTGGGAACTCTTCCAACGACCAGAAGAAATAATATATTGCTCTCTCTCAATGGCTTTGGTAAGAATATTGTGAATGCGCGAAAATATTGTGGTTCAGAACAAAACTCGTCTTGTGGCTAAAGGATATAAGCAGGAAGAAGGCATTGATTTTAAAGAGTCATTTGCTTCTGTTTCTCGACTTGAGGCTGTTCGGAAATGGTTTCTTGCTTATGTTGCTCATAAAGAATTTCACTATCCTTTCAAATGTATGTCAAAACGGCTTTTTATGGTCCTTTGAAAAGAAAATCCTATCATTCACCAACCTGAAGGGTTTATGATTTATAATTTCCAAATCACGTCTACAGGTTGAAAAACGGCCCCTATAACATCTTAAGCAAGCACCTCAGTGCATGAAATGAACACATTTTCTTCTTTCTATAGAACATAAGGGTACACTAAAGGTATAATTGACCCAGACATAGTTTCACACGACAACACGGGAAACAATAATACTGGTAACTAAAGTAAAATTTTGACCGACATTATTTTTGGATAACAAAATCCAGATTTTTCAAACGCTTTTGCAACCTTATGAAAAATTAATGAAAAATAATTTTGAAATGTCAATGATGGGTGAACTAAAGTTCTTTCTTGGACTTCAAGTTCATCAATCTCCCCGTGGCATATTCATAAGTCAGTCACAATATGCAATAGAGTTGCTAAAGAAACATGGTCTAGATGAATGTGTTTCCATGAGTACACCTATGGCAACTGAGAGGCTGGATGCTGATTTACAAGGCACTCCTACTGATCAAACGACTTATCGTCGTATGATAGGAGGGCTTATGTACCTAACAGCCAGTCGACCAGACATTGCTTTTGCTACTTTTGTATGTGCTCGATATCAAGCACGTCCTACGGTCAAACACCTCAAAGAGGTTAAACGGATCTTTCGGTACCTGAGACAGTCCTATAACATGGGCCTATGGTATCCGAAGGATTCCGGATTTGAACTAATTGCCTATTCAGATGCGGACCATGCAGGATGTAAAGATGATTGTAAGAGTACATCAGGAGGATTGCAATTTCTAGGTGGAAAGCTCGTGAGTTGGAGTTCAAAGAAACAAGATTGTACTGCGATGTCAACTACTGAAGCTGAATATGTTTCCTTATCTGCATGTTGTGCACAAGTTATTTGGATGCGTACTCAATTGCTTGACTATGGATACAAGTACAATCGGATTCCGATGTACTGTGACTCCAAGAGTGCCTTTGCTATTTCATGCAATCCGGTCCAACATTCTAAGACGAAGCACATTGACATCCGATATCATTTTATTAAAGAACATGTTGAGAAGGGTACTGTGGAAATTTACTTTGTCGGGACAGAATACGAACTTGCGGAACTATTTACTAAGGCGCTTCCAAAAGAACGCTTTGAGTATTTAGTTCATCGAATTGGTATGAGATGTATGACTCTAACATAGTTGGAAAGTCTGACAAAGTTATCTTCTTAAAAAGCTCATACATCAAAAACATGTAAATAATTTTTTTCAAAAACAAAAGAAAATTTTCAAAATTTCAAAATACCAAAAAGATTTGACATATATTTCATAAAAAACATAATATAAAAAGATCACATGCTTAGTTTCATGATTCCAAGTTTTTATAAAAAGCTTTCAAATTGAAAATATGGAATCATGATCTAAGGGGGAGTTCTTAAAATTTTCTATCATACATCTTTTTAGAATAAAATAAAAACAATGATCTCTCACAAATACTACATTTGGAAAATGTTATAGTTTCAAGGGGGAGTTTTTGACAAAAATTCATTATTCAAAGGGGAGTTTTTGACAAAAATTCATTATTCAAAGGGGAGTTTGTGAAAAATTGAAAAACAAATCGAAAATGATAATCACAGGGGCTAAATGTGTCAATTTTCAAAAAAAATCGGTGGCTATAAAAGGGATGTCATTTTCGAATTTCATTTTTTTTATTACCGAATCCATTTACCGAGTTTGAGAAGAAATTCATTCCAGTCTTTTTGAGTTCATTACAACGATTTCTACCACTTTTCTTTCTCAAACGTAAGTGGGTGAGAATAATTAGACTGTTAATTGATGATTATGTATTATCGAGTTTAAACTCGGTAATATTGAAGATTACCGAGTTTATGGGTCATCGAATTTTGTCAATAATTACACATCAAGGTTGATAATATGCATAGATTCAGTAAAAATACGTGATTAATAGCCTATACATGATTAACCATTAGTTTAAATTGAAATTCGGATGTGTATGAGGTTTACCGAGTTTGATGTTTATCGAGTTTAATTGACTTCAGGTGGTAATTCGAGAATGATATATAAAGGATTGAATTAGGATTGAGTTTGGTTTTTCATATGTCAAAGAATCAGTGTTTGTGAAACTCAGTAATAGTCAAAACGTAAAACTAAAAAAGGTCAAAAAGTCAAATTCAGTAATACTAAAAAGTCAAAATTCAATGAAAGTACGTTTGTGGAAATGTGAAGGTGTTTTGAGAAAGAAATAATGTTGATGATTCATGATTATGAGGTTTAATGCTTAAATGTCTGTGGAATGATACGATCGGTTTCTCAAGTGTGGTGAATAATTTTGAAAAAGAAATCAGGTTTTTATGAATTCTAAGCTATGGGTCATATATATCTATTCGTAATTGTTTAAGTGGACTAAGTCATGTCCGGTTTAGGCCGTTTTTTGCAATGAACAGAATGAGGAGTGAGTGACTTAGTGTCCATTCAATTATTGAATTAGATATGTTTGTCTTCGTTGTTTAGGATTCATGACAAAAAGTGAAAGAAAAAGTTTTTATGACTTGAATATGTTAATCCAAATCTTAATTGTTTAAGTGGACTAAGTCATGTCCGGCTTCGGCCTTTTTCTGCAATGAACAGAATGAAGAGAGAGTGTCTTAGTGTCCATTCAATTGTGGATTTAAGATTACCTGATTCTATGTTATCATTATAAAGAAAGTTTTTGTCAAAAGATTTCTGGAAAAAGTTCTCAAAATTTGTTATTGTGTGAAAATGATACTCTTTCACAAAACAATTTTAAGAAGTTGAATGTTTTCTCTTTAATTTTTCATAAAAGAGTCTTGATTAAAATCAAAAGAGAAATCTTCATCATTCTTGAAAGAGTATCATGTCATAAAGAATTTCTGGTGAGGATATTCTAAAAACAGAAAGAGAGAGCTAAATCCATATGCTAAAAAGCAAATCAAAAGTATGTTCGAAAAAGAATTGCCAGAACACACAAAAATTGGTAAATCAAAAGAATAAAGCGTATGGCATGTGCTAGAAAAAGCAAGAACGAGCACATGGGAAAGAAACTAATCAAAAATATGTTCAAAAAGAATTGTGAGAACATATAAAACAGACATAGTGGAAAATGACAAAAATGTCGAATGAATTGTTAGTTATCTAACATCTCAACTGTATTCATTCAGTAATCATCATGGCACAACAACAACATGCAGCTGATGTTCATCCAGATGAACTGTGCCCTCCGAACAAGAGATATGATCTTATGGATGCTAACAAGAAAGTTGATCTCGAGCATGTGCAATGTCCGCCAGAAAGCAAAATTATGACAAATATCATCAAGAATCATCCATTACGATTCGGCATTGCAGCTTCTTCATTCTTTCCATGGATTTATATGGTATAGTTCTGGCATACTTTGAAGGAAGACGGATCAAAGTATCGGCTCAGGTTTATGCTAGACAAGAAAGAACTCACTCTTACACTGGATGACTTCAGACAAGTCTTTCATCTTCCACAAGCAACTGCTAACAATCATAATTCATTCGTGCCACCACCATCATTTTCTGACATGGTTTCATTCTACAAGCAAGTATTGGGATTTACAATGAAGTTAAAGACATAATCGAATTTCAAGACTACTGGTCTTCTACAGCCATGGCAAACGTTATGCAAAATATTCTCTAAATGCTTAACAACACGTGTCACTGGATGGGACCAACCGCCATTGCAGATAATGCAAATGTTGTATTGCTTTGTCAATAACATTCATGTGGATTATGCGGAGTTACTATGGGAAGGACTCCACTATTCGCTTCATTATCCAACATCTTCGATTCCATATCCAAGATTTACAAAGATCATCGTCAGTCATTATATGACTATCTTTCCTGAAATCTTAACACGTGTTCGAGACATGTATCACAACTTGCAAGATGATGATATCATGAAGAATATTTTTAACTCAGGAAGACACAAAAACAAAGTTGGAATGCAGATACCAGCTTTGATGATCACTGATGAAATGAAGCACATGGAGCATTATCGGATGTATGCGGAGGTGTTTGGGATAGATGTTCCTATGACTCAGTCACAGCCGACTGAGTCTACCCATGGAACGCATAGGACAACTAGCGCCCCTAGGTCACCTAACCCTGATAAGGAAGCCGCAGAGTCATGTGCTCTAAGATGATCAACTGTGATTCATCTTCGTATCCCTAAAAGGAGATCCACACATCTTACACCACCAGCTCCAGTGCCAACTGTTGACAAAGCAGATGAGATAATTTTACAAGATACATTACAAGTTAGTCTTGCTGAGCATAAAAGTCGTGAGGAGCAGGAAGCAAGAGAAAATGTGGCACTGGTTGATGAGCACTTGGCATCTGAAGAAATTGAAAAGATGGTGGATGGACAAGAGAATATTGTTGATGATAGTTCAATCCCTAGGAATGATGAACCAAATATTCCCGGCACTAGGATAGAGCCCAGGAGTAATAAGGAAAGTCCGGAGGTGGAGATTACTAAAGATAAGGAGGTAGAGATTACTAAGGAGACTCCAGTGGTGGAGATTACTAACGTTGTTATACCAGTGAATGTAAATGATGACGATGAAGAAATAACTGATGAGGTGTATGAATTAAAGAGAAGGGAGAAAGGGAAACTTGTAGAGGAGACTAGGAATTCACCAATCCCCACACCAATTAGATCTCCTAGGATTCATACTAATCTCGTATCTTCGGATACCGAGAAACTCCAGGAATTGACGGATACTCCTCATACTACATCATCATCAAGTTCACCTCACAAAAAGTTAGCTAAAACGAATCGACTTCTATCATTGTTCAAGACAAAACCTACTCGCTTCAAACGCTACAAGAGCTTCTTTCACGAGTTACAAGGACGTTATGGTTACTTGTTTGCACATCTACGGGCGAGGTTCATGCCAAGAAAGTCATTCGATACACTTGCTGATAATCTTCATGATGTAATGGTTGAGACATTACCCACTATGGTAGACAAACACATTAAGGAGCAAGTTATGAAGCAAGTTCCTGAACAAGTTCGGAATCAAGTTCCAGTGTATGTTGCGGAAGGGTTGATTCTAGAGAGGCAAAAGGCTAAAGAAGAGACAGAAAGATTGATTGCTAAAGCTATTCTGCAGGAACGTGGAAATATTCAGGCTCAAATCTCGACACAAATTGAGAATGCAATTGCCAATGTCATTCCTTCTCAAGTTGATGCATCCGTACGTAGTTATATGTCTGGACATATTCTTCATGTTCATCCGGACTCAAATCCCAAAACATCTCTGTTTTAGGATCAACAATATCAACTGTTATCTTGCTATGACGGATGAATCCTCAATTGCAACAACAAGACATAGCAATATGGTTGGCTCTCCAGATGAAGTTTGAAATAAATACGGTACCACAAAATGCATGTAGAACTTCTGCCGTTCGCCTAAGAGATCAGGACGATCCTCTTGATGATGCTCATCCTGAGGTTGAGAATAGTGTAAAGCGGCAGAATACATCAGAGTATGAAGCTTATGTGTCTGGAGAGTCATCGTCTGGATAAGTTTTTCAAGAGGAACAAGCTCCATCAACTTTAGGAAATCAAGAGCAAGATGATGATTTTTATTTTTGGACTAACTCTTATGCTTCAGATGATGATGAAATACTAACGAAGCAAGCATCACAAGACATTATGGAAGAAGTATCGCTGACTATTGATGAAGCTAAGCTGAGAAAGATGGACGATGAGGATGTGAGACAGAGATGTACTTCTGGAGATGAGCATCAGTATAACATTGATCAGAGAAGTATTTCTTGAAGAGTGTGACCATTGTCTGGGAAGTAGAAAAGAGATTCTTGTCTCTTCACATCCACGAAAGACCACACCATTAGTTCATAGCTGTCAACGAGATCCTGAAGCTCCATCATTAACTCTGATTAATCAAGATCTTTTGTATTTGAAGAAAGGAAATTCTGGACCCGAGAAGATAGTCTTGTCACTTCATAAGTTTCCTGCGGTTATTTTTAATGATGATTGCTATTGTTGAAATCGTACGTCCAGATGGTGTGAATAAGTGTGTTCGAAAAGTTTTAATCCTTATGCTCGCTATGGTGCTTGAACTTGGAAAGAATCCTCATGCGAAGAGTTTCTACATAAGGAAACAGAAAGAGCCGGGTAAAGCCAAAAGGAAGAGGGTTATTAGAACTCAAAGATTATTCAAGTTGTCAAGACATACTGGGAATTGGGTCATGAACACAGTTTATCACAGAGATTATTATAAGAAGAGTAATCAGTTTAACATAGTGTCAATAACTGAGCCAGAATACAAGAATCTCAATAAGAAATGATATTGTTGGACTATACTTATTGATAATGAATGGAAGGTAACGGAGTTATGCAGATTTCAGGATTGTTACAATCTTTATCAGTCTTCATTCTAGAAGTTCAGTGATATGGGGAAAGAGTGAATGACTTCCAACTTGGATATTCTAAGCGATCAACAGAAGGTTAATCTCACTACACCAACAAAAACTTTCCCAGGAATTAAAGAGCATGAAATGTTCTCCATTATATATGAGCCTGTGCATGGAATTATTTACAAGAATAGTAAGAAAGAGAAACTGGTGATGAGACATTTAGAAATCCATAAGTTTTGTGATGCTTACGTTAATTAGAGTGTTAGAGGTTTGAAGAGTTTTAATATGATGTGTAAAGTATGGACACGTACAAAAATGATTCACCAAAGATGACAAGAATACGTTGAGTTGTATGGAAGAAGAAGATTGAAGCATCGAAGCAGATGAGAAGATGGCGAGATGTGCCGTGATGAAGACCACTTGGATCAAGAAGAGAACGCCCCGAAAGGGAAGAAAATGTGATTAAAATATATGACTAATAATGTGGCTTTATGGACTCAAGTGCGAGCTTCAACCTTCATGTGCTAAACATTTTCAAATATCAATGCACATGTTGAGGGGGAGCATTCTATGAAAAGTAAAAATGTCAAGGTACTAAATGTTTGCATGTACCTTGATCGATGTTTTCAACAGGTTTTAAGGCTGAGAATAGTACCAAAAGACCGACCATGTTTGTAATTACTTGGAGTTATAAGGTGGTTAGGACTAGGTACTTGTTCCAATGATCCATCCATAACTAGAGGGATCTACCCAGGGACAATCCACTAGTTAGTATAGAAGTCCTTAGGTTTGATATAAAAAAGGAGTAAAAGTGAGAATACGAGAATAGTGCCGACTGAGATGGAGCTAGTACTGGAACAAACCCAACAAGGTATTAGTCATGAAGTCTCGGTAAGCACTGAAGGGGTTGAAGAATAAAAAAGAAATTGTAAGGATAAAGGGTGAAAAGAAAGAAGCCCTCCATACACTTAGGCAGATGCCGGATCAATACATATGCTATCAGAAACACTAAGCTGTTGTCTGGTATTGAAGATAGTCATGGACCCAGTGACGTCATGCACAACCCTCCCTAGCCACTCAAGGTCTCTCAACAGACTCTTGTTCCATTTCTCACAGAGATTACATGCATTTCTATTGACTTTCTCACTCTGAGTTAGTTGATATTGAAAAGGTGGCAGTCAACTCTAGCCTCCGATCACTAAAATCGAAATGCACTATTAAGTCTAGAGCCAAGAGATCATCCATAAATCTCATTAGGACACTAATAAATAATATTTGTTAAATCACACAATGTGATAAAAAGTAAACTCTTAAGAGTCCTACGCATTATCCTTGTGATATTGCCAGAACATCCGAGTGATACTTAAGTATTCACAGTGAAGATGGAAATCCTGCTTGAACCAACATCATGCAAGCTCTTGGTAGGTGACTTGTGAGATCCTATATGGATCAAACTTGTGACACTAGATATCGATTCAGTCCAGCTTATGAATTGATGTATGAATTTTAAAAAGTTAAAACTGTTGGTGTGTTATAAAAACCATTTGCATCTTAACACACCGACAAATTTTTCTAAATCAATTTTCAATCTTATGTCCATGGGAAGCCTCACAAGGGTATCTGGACATAGGAAGGCTGAACACGAATTGACGACTTAATCGGGAAGATAGTAACTTACCGATTCACTCATACCGTGTTGTCTGCTTTGAGACGCTCCGGTATTAAGAACGACTAGTACAGCTGCGAAACCCTGTCAAGAAGATTCTTCGGAATTCTATCTGATCACAAGCAGTATTTATATTGATCAACGGGGAACCGTGGTTATTGCAACTGTATTCGACGAAGTGACAAAGACACTCTCATCCATATCTGTTGATTATCACTAACCTAAACCTGCAGGTATTCCCGATGGTGGCAGCATTCGTCCTGATGAGTCATATCCATAGCCACATGCTCATACCCGACCGACATATGTAACATCATTATAAAAGCTCAAGTACATGTTTTAAAATTCTTTCGCTACTCTGATACCAAACGTCTTTCTTGAAGTGACAAAGTATTGAAGTTAAAGAATCTCAAGAAAGATGAATTCACGAGTTTTTTAAGTTAAAGAAAGTGTAGGAAACTAGAAGGGGGTTGAATAGTTTACTGATTAATTTGTCGTTTTAAAACTTTGCTTAGAAAATTGTTAGATTCGAGTTATATGTCAATTAATTAACAATATAAATCACAACTAAAATATCTAATATAATGAACTAAGTAAACAATAACACTAAAGAGATAGAGAAAGAAACGATCAAACCAAGACACCAAGATTTATAGTGGTTCGGCAACGAAGCACCTCTTCGTTCCTACTCCACTCCCCGAGTACTCCACTCGAGATTTCACTATGTCAACAAGCTCCCTTTAGGCGGAGAAAACCGTTTACACGTTGCTTACTTTCTTTTCCGACACTAAGCTAGATGTCGAGTCCTAATCTTAGCTAGAACCTGTAAACCGTGTTTATTGAATAAGTATAATGAGTACAATACAATGTATATATATACTACACATTGGGCCTAATCATGAGCGCAAGATACAAATACAAGTCAGGCCTTTGGGCCATACAAACACGTCTGCTAACATCCCCTCGTAGTTTGAGCGGGAGAGGAACGAACACTCAAGCTGGAGCGAAACTCATCAAATAAAACCGTAGGTAAGCCTTTGGTGAAGACATCTGCATAC
>BQNB010115539.1:0-21541 GCA_026074375.1 Tanacetum coccineum
TGCCTGGGATAAATTAATCACCTGTTGTCAGGAACAGCCATCTTTTTAGCGACATGCTTTCCTCATTTTGAAAAACGGGTTGCAGTCTGAAATAACTGCAAGCCATGAAGACATGTTTTGAAAATAGTTTGAACTTTCGCTCGAACTTCATTTAAAGACCCGTGTCATTATTGAATGACATTTCTAGGTCCGTAAATGTTATCGATTAACGAAAGACATGTCTAGAAAAATATTTTTGGTATTTTCTAATTTTATGATTTTTAATGGTTTTTATACGTTTTATATTTTTGTATTTTGATTTTGTGTTTAATTATATACAAATATACATAGGATATAAGAAGACCATCCGTTACTCCTCTTCTCCTTCCTAAAGACGCTTAAGGGTTTCCGAAGTCATACTCTTCATACTGAGACGCGAGAGTAGAAATTCGAACCGCTCTCTTGGTAATGCCTTGGTGAATATGTCCGCAAGCTGATAATCCGTCATCATGAAGTATAATTCAACCACGCCTTTCTCAACTTTCTCTCGAATGAAATGGTGTCGTATGTCAATGTGCTTAGACCGGGAGTGCTGGGCATTATTGCAGCAGAGAGCAATGGCACTGCGATTATCACAATACAGGGGAATCTTATTGAAGCCAAAGTCGTGGTCTGTAAGCTGTGACCTCATCTAAAGTATCTGAGCATAGCATCTAGACATGGCAATGTATTCAGCCTCGGTGGTTGAAATCGTAGTGCTCTTCTATTTCTTTGATGACCAGCTGACTAATTTATCCTCAAGGAACTGAGCACTTCTTGACGTACTTCTTTGTGTGTCCTGACAACCTGCATGGTCCGCATCTGCATAGGCCGTTAGTTCTATAGCGGTGTCTTTCGGATACCAAAGTCCCTAATTAAGGGTTCCTCTAAGATACCAAAAGACCCGTTTAAGTGCTTTAAGGTGTTTTTTGGTAGGCGATGCCTGATACTGAGCACACATGTATATAGCGAATACAAGGTCGGGTCTACTGGCAGTGAGGTACATTAGGGAGCCGACCATACTACAAAATTGAGTCTGGTCAACTAGAATCCCTAAGGAGTCCTCATCTAGTTTAAGTCGATCTACCATGGGTGTATCAACAGGGTTACATGACTCCATCCCAAATTTCTTTAATATTTCTAGAGCAAATTTTGATTGATTAATAAAAATGCCTCTGGGATTTTAAGAAACGTGTAATCCTAGGAAAAAAGACATTTGTCCCATCATTGACATTTGGAATTTTGAACTCATCTCATTGGAAAATATGTCACAGTTTCTTTAATATTTCAAGAGCAAATTTGGATTGACTAAATAAAAATGCTCCGGATTTTGAGATAACATATAATCCTAGAAAAAAGATCTATGTCCCATCATTGACATTTGAAAATTTAGAACACATCTTCATTGGAAAATATGTCAAATCGCTTTAAGGGTCGGTCGAGAGCAAAATAAATATTATCTACATATATTTGAACAAGAAGAATATGTTTGCCTGTTTTTTGAGTGAATAATGTTTGATCAACTGCACCCTTAGAAAATTTGTTGTCTAGAAGGAATCGTGACAAGGTGTCATACCACGCCCGAGGAGCTTGCTTTAAACCGTATAAAGCCTTCTTTAGACGATAACATGTGTCAGGATGTCCAGGATCAATGATACCTTCTGGTTGACTAACTACAGACTTCTTCCTTTAACTCACCATTAAGGAATGCTGTCTAGACATCCATTTGATAAATGGTCATGTTTTTACTGACGACATTAGCGATGAAGATTCGAATAGCCTCGATATGTGCAACCGGTGCAAATGATTCCTCGAAATCAATACCCTCCTCTTGTCGATATCCCTTGGCTACCAACTTAGCATTGTTCTTCAAAACATCACCGTACTCATCAAGCTTAACTTTGTAAATCCACCCGAGAGCTATAATCATGACATAGTCTGGTTGAGGTAATAATTCCCATACTTAAAGTCGATCAAATTCGTGAATCTCATCTTGCATAGCTTAGACCAACAATCTTTAGTTATTGGCTGATTTGAAATTTCGTTGGGTTCGACTTTGACAATACAGAGTTACTACAAGCATCACAAAGGCCATCGGTGCCAGTTGTTTTCTGGTGGGTACCGACCAAGAGGGGTTTACCAATAAAATTATCTAGCGGGTGTTTTTGCTCCATTTCCTGAATGTGAAAGTAATTTGAGTGACATAAAGAGATTTTGCCTGAACTAAGATCCCCAGATGGATGAAGCTAAAACTAGGTTTTCGAAGCAAATACGTTTTTATGAAGGGAATCATGTCAACAGGACAAAAGATTATTTTCCCATAGAAGTAGATTTAAATAAACGCCTTGATGTAAACTTGGAGATTGTAATGCTGAAGATGACGGTAAATGACTTGCAGAAGGTGCATCTTGATCAATGGTAGTAGATGAAGGTGTACCGGCTGACGTGACTGAAACTGAAACTGCTAGAGCAGAAGAGACCAGTCTTTCAACATGAGTAGGTTCTAGGTATTCATCAAACATTGGTTGGAATAAAATCTCTAGTTCTTTATTAGTGGTGGGTACATAAGGTGTTGCAGGAACCATATTTGGTACGAGCCCTGAACTTATCTGTCTAGGTTTCAAAAACGTAGGAGCGGGTCCTGTACTGAGTTGCACAGGAGCCATTTGCTCAGTCAGCTCATCGAATTGAACGTGAATAGTTTCCATAATTCATCGGGTTCTTTTGTTGTAGATTCTATACCCTTTCCTGTTAGGTGCATAACCAACGAATATTCTAATATCAGCTATTGGTTGTAATTTTCCAAGATCTTCGCTGTCATTTGTAGGGTAACAAAGAGAACCAAAGACACGAAAAAAGGTAAGATCAAGCTTCTTATCATGCACCAGCTCATATGGGGTTTTGTTATGAAGAGTGTGAATGAGGGATCGGTTTTGGGTGTAACAAGCAGTAGCCACAGCTTCTGCCCATAGAAACATTAGAGCCTTGGAAAATATCAGCATTGTCCTAGCGGCCTTTACAAGAGTACGGTTCCATCTTTCGACAACGTTGTTCTGTTGTGAAGTTCTTGGAACTGTCTTTTGATGAAAAATGCTGACACGTTCATAATATGCAGTCAAATCTTTATTGACAAATTCTGTGCCATTATCGGTACGGATGTATCTAATAGTTTTTGTTGGACCTACTTGTATTTTGCTTAAGAAATTTGATGGACGACCTTGGGGTTTCATCTCTCGCTCTCAAAAACTTTAACCTAATAAAACCAAGAAAATCATCACGATGACTAAGATGTATTTTCTTCCCATGAATTAGTTGCACTCGCATCGTCCACAATAAATCCATATAAGGGTATTAAGAACTTCCAAGTTGGTGTTTTTGGTTTTTGGTTGTGGGATAATGCTTTTTGCTATTTCCTGAGTTGACATGCAGAGCCAAAGATTGATCCTTTCTCAAACTCAAAATCTAGTAATCTTTGACTAAGTCCTTTCTTGCAAGGTCATTGATGGTATTGAAGTTCAAGTGGTTTAAATGACGATGCCATAACCATGATTTGTTCTTAGAGGCCTTAAACAACAAGCAAATGGGAGAGGACTTCATTATGTCTTCAACCGAGATAGTGTACTAATTAGAATCGCGAGAACCTTTAATTATTTTAACACCATCTATATCTCGAACATAACATGAATGTTTCCTGAATGCAACTTCCATATCAGAGTCGCAAAATTGTCTGACAGAGAACAGATTATGTCCTAGTCCTTCCACATAGTATACCCTAGAGATTACATTATCACCAATCACATAGTCCCAAAACCATTATAAGCGCCAAGTGGTCATTCCCGAACTAACTGTCCCGATAAACTTTTTTTACGAATTCCTGACCGTGAGTAATCCCCCGTCAAAATTTTTGTGCAGCTGAATCCAAATACAAAGATGACTGTACGACCTACATTTGAAAACTAACGAAGATGAGGAGTTTTGAAAGTGGATCCCATTTTTGGTTGGTTTCCTGTGGTAGCAATAAGTAATGCTTATTCTCGTTCTGCTTAGTTAGGAGCTACTTTGGGTTTAGTGAGCCGAGTAAAGGGAACTGTTCTCCTTAAGTGAAATTCTGCCCGTGGGTCTCCTCATTGATGACAACACTGGTAAGCACTTTGCCTGTGGGTTTTCCATACTTGCCTAACTTGCTTAGGTTTCCAAACTGCTTGACTTTAAGTACACTCATTATTGAATTATTTATGAAATAAGTAGGGGATGCCTTAACAAATTGCATAATAATCAACCACACACACATCCAATATTTGCAGAACTAAACATTTGTTTACATGTTTGGCAAACAAATCAGAAATTCGAATTAATACAGTCCTTAGAGCTACGAACTAAATCAACAAGATTCGTGGTTCTTAAGGTAGCTTAATAGTCCTAGGAGGCGTTCTTCTACTTTCTTCTGGTGGACACCTTTAGCTGCGAGATCCTATTTTTCTTGGTTTGCTCCTAAGGCTGTGATCCGCTAGCATTGTGCCACATTTAGCTCCTGTAAAAATAAGGAATAGGGACATAGTCTTTGAGTGTTTAGTTGCGCTACATGTTGTGTGTGTTACTATTTGACGGGATGGAGGGGGGGGGGGGGGGGGGGGGGGGGGGGGGGGGGGGGGGGGGGGGGGGGGGGGGGGGGGGTTGGGGGGGTGGTGGGGGGGGGGGGGGGGGGGGGGATGGGTTCCTTCAAAAGTAACTTGCTTTTCCTAATTAAAGGGGTAAAGCATGCTTTTATCTTGTTGTTGAAGTCGATCAAATAAGTGCCAATTTCATATTCTAATAGTTCTGGAGTGTTTGGTGTATCGGCAGCAGATGCAAGGATCTATCTTGATGGTCTTTCAACCTTAGCTTCCCCTCTACTATAATCGCAAGGTTCTACACTTCTTAAGAGTTTGAGATAATGTAGATGAACTGCCCTTTGTCTTATTGTAAGGGGGAATCGTTCAACATCTATAGCAACCCTACCTGGGTGCAAACGCTTTTTTCAGACTCCGTATGTTGCATCAGATTTTCATGTATTTAGGCTTTCAGCTTCTTATTTTTAGTTAGCAAGGCAATTGTCTATTCTATATGCTTAGCACGCGTGATCTTAATAGAATCGTATAATTCCTTGTAATGTTGTTTAACTTTTTCATTCTGTGACCTAAAAAGCTCATTTTGTTCTTGAAGAATGGTGACTTTTTCAGTTAATTGGGTGACCTAAAAATCAAGTTCCCTGTAAAATCAAAGAGTACGGTCGCTCACTACGGTCTCTTCAATTAAGAGATTTGCATTCTTTATTTTTTTGATGTCTGTTTGTCCTTTCCTTGAATGGAAGCTTTCATTTGTTGTCCAATTACAAAGACTAGTCAAAAGTAGGAGTAATCTCGAGCGGGTGGCGATAGTTGCATTGCTAAACTTTTTCTTTAAGGTTTTGATACTTTAATTGTAAATTTAAGTCTTAACCCAAGATTTGGAAAAGTTTTACTAATTCTGTATGATCATCTTTTTGAGCCTTATCTCGTAATTTAGAAAGCTCTGCTTCAAGTTCCAGACAACGTGTTTGAACAATGGTGTAGGCTTCATGCATTTCAGTAAATCTAGATACAGTAAGCTCAGAATTCATTGCAATATTAAACACTTCTTTGGACAAGCAATCAACAATTAAATTATTATTTGCAATAAGAAGATTTTTTCGCTCAATCTCATCATGCTTCCTATTGACAACATTTTGGTCAACTTCAGCTTCCAACTCTTTAAAAATGTCTTTCATTTCTTTAATTTCTTTAGTTAAAGCCTTTTGAATTCCCTCAAAATGTTCTTTAAGTGTTTTGAAAAATGGAATGACCTCGGTGAGATAACATTCCTTGGTTTGTTCAAAATCCCTTTTCCCATTCAGTGAGCCCAGTTGGTGTAATTCTCTTTTACAAGTTTTTTCAAATTCCGAAAAAGTTGTATGAGTGTAAAAATATTAATTTTCACTTGACTATTTGTTGGAAGCACCCTAAAGTGACAAGCATATAACCATGTATTTGGCGGATACACGCACGCTTTGATTGGTGCTTGAGGCGTGGTTTCTTTTGAGAGCTTCTTTCTTTCATCTTGATGAGACTTGAGACCATAATATTTGCTCAGGGGTCAAATTGCGGTCTGTGGGTGAATTCACTAAATAATTCTCTGTCGAGTATCAGGTGGTGCAATCTTAGCCTTATGATCACACACTTAGGTCTTTTCATTTGTTCATTCATTTTCCTCTAGTGATTTCAGCTATCTCTAGGTATCCTTTGTGTTATGAACTAAAGCCGCGACATGATTGTGTTTAAATAATTTCATACATTAAATAGAGCAGGCTGAAACTTGCTTTTCATCGGTGAGGCATAAAGGGTTCTGTGCCAATAGCTTAACTTATTCTGTCATATTATAATAGGGCTTTGGTTTACACAACATGTGAACTGTTTGAAGAGACTGGTCTTGTTTGTATAATTTATCCTTGACCTTTTCTTTTAAAGCTTTCATGTCCAAAATTTTTCAAGGTATTTGTTTTCTTTCTGTTTAAAATCCTTTTTCAAAGATGTAACTTCTTCTACCATTGACTTGTTATGGTTGATGGTAGAAGCAAGTTGCATTTTTACAGAATGAAGTTCCTTTTTCAATTTTTCTTCCTTAATATTATGGTTAGTGATAACTATTCTCAATTGTTCATCAATCTTTTGTTCTCTTTCTGTTAATTCAAACTTAGACCGCCTTTCATACAGTTCAGCATATTCCTTATATGTTGCAAGTTCAGCAATTAATGAATTATCAACTACTGTGTTCCGTGTTGTATCCGAGACATATTGGGCATGCGGTTCATGCATATCATTAAATATCATCATATATGCATCATTTGGAACAGAAGATACATTACTTTGTACAACTGGCATTGCGTTGTCCTTTACATATTGATCATACGGAATCATATTACTATCACTCGTATAATTAGCATGTAAATCAACAACATAGTTTGGTTATACATCGTCATGCATCTCGTGTTCTTCATGATGTTCACAAATAGTATCCTGATAGTAGTCTGTGCCGTGGGAGCCTCATCAACATCAGAATCAAAAGCATCACAGTCATCAGCTTGAAACACATTATCCACATTGAGTGCTAAGTCCTGAACAAGTTGCTCATCCACATCTTCATCAATGACGTTGTCTTGTCCACCTGCAATAAACAATAACTGCTCTTCATCCAATGCCATCCCATTCTCCTTAGCTTGCATCAGCAATATCTTGTCTTTGAAGTATTCAGAGTTCTGTGGATGCTTGGGTTGAGTGCAGTTCCTTGTTATGTGGCCTATACCGTTGCAGTTGTAGCACTTAACCTGCTTTGCTTGACCTGGATTAGCATTCCCAACTCTGTTCTGTGCTCCCCCATAACCAGCTACACCTGCACCTCTTGCATTGTTCCCTGTCCTTTATTTTGTCGACCTTGGACATTCTAAACAACAACCCTGCCGTCTTGAACTGTAGCTTGATTCCTTGGGTTATATAAAGTTCCGAGTTGATTGTTTGTTTGAGGAAGGTACGTTTTGTATGATTGGGTGAGTAGGGCAAGTGTGTTGGTTAAATTCTTAATTAAGTTGTCTGATGGAGAGAGTCCCGAATCAAGTTGAGTTGTTGTCAGCAAATATGGTTAAACATGAGTGGATGGTGAGATTATAGAAAATAGTAACTATTGGTGTGAGACATGGACATTCAAGCAAGAGGATCCACAGTGTGTGGAGTGAATCGATCCCAAATCATTTTGTTTCTCATTGGCAGTGCCTCGCTTGCTTCAAATAAGATACAACTGATCATAGTGGAGGCCCCAAACCTCTATTCATTTTCACTGGCTATGACAATTGACCTCATTCAGCCAACATGTTGTTACAACAAACTTGAGTTTAGCTGCATTCTGACATGGTCTCTGAATGTTCCGCATGTCATTAGATGAGGTTTGGCAAACCGGACATAGTAGTCATGAATAGTTTTTCCTTTGTTCTGACGGAAGTGTTCAAAGTCATCGTACAGTTGTGATTCCCGATCTTCTTTGGTTAATTCCGAACCTTCCAGGAGTATCTTCACATTGTCCCATATGTCCTTTGCATCAGTGTAATGATTGATAAAAAAGTAGATATCTTTTGGCAACCCTTGAAGAGATGTTTGTGCCCGAATGTTAGGGTTTGTACTTTCCTTATCTTCGGTGGAGAGATCAGAATAGACTCAGTCGTTTTGGACCAGATGTAGAGCACCTTTATACTTTCACAAGTTTCCGAAAAGTTCCCATTTGAAAGGCCCTTCACAATCGACTTAAGGCTATTCACACCATTATCTTTACCTCGACAATACAACGGATGCGTTGGTTGCCATGATCAAAGTCCAGATCCCATCAAGCATAGTGGTCGTAACAGAAACCGAACATTGGATTCTTCCAAAAGATTAGCAATCTAATTGATTGTGAAATGATTAAGTTATCGAACAATGGATATGATTGGATGTTAAAAGTGGTGGATATTATTTGAAAGGTGAATTGTTGTACAATGTTTTGTTAGGTAAATCCACACCTCCGAAATGTGACTCCTGGAAAAACTGAGAACGCACTGACAAAAACAATTAAAGAGAGTTCCTGTTCACAAGTCGCTAGAAAAAGTCTTCAAATAACCTGTAACTCACTAGTAGTAACTTGCTAGAAGAGAGTGGATAACTCGCTGGCAAGAAACAAATTAGACAGAGTTCCTGTTCACAAGTCGCTAGAAAATTGTCTCCAATTAACCTGTAACTCGCTAGATTTAACTCGCTGGAAGAGAGTTGTCAACTCGCTATCAAGAAATGACATGGACAGAGTTCTGTTCACAAGTCGCTAGACAACAGTCTTCAATTAACCTGTAACTCGCTAGATCCAAGTCGCTACCTGTAACTCGCTAGATCCAACTCGCTACCTGCAAAGAAAGGTTAACTCGCTGCCTAACTCGCTACTTGCATAAGATGACAACTCACTGACACATTACTTCTCCACACAATGTGTTCTGCGACAAACCACCAGTACAGTACCCTAACTCATCCTAAGAAATCTTAGAACAGTAACTAACTCGCGGAATGAAAAATTTGGTTTTTCACCTAAAAACACCTAAAAACACCCTTTTGAACATTTTGCCTGGTTTCTTTTGCACAACTTGGTATTAGAAGGCTATAGCAACTATAGACCAAAATCAAGTTGATAAAACTAAGAAATTTTTGTCATCAAAGTTCTCAATGAAAGATATGGGAGAAGCAGACGTTATTCTTGGTATTAAGATTAAACGTGAAAATAAAGGGATTGTAATTACACAATCTCATTATATTGAGAAAATACTCAAGAAATTTAATCGTGAAGATTGTTCTCCGGTGAGTACTCCCATGGATCCGGTAGAAAAACTTAAGCCTCATACAGGTAAACCTGTGGATCAGCTCGAATATTCAAGAGCTATTGGCTGCTTGATGTATGCCATGACAAGTACTAGACCGGATATTGCATATGCTGTTGGTAGATTGAGTAGGTTTACTAGTAATCCTAGTAGACAGCATTGGAAAGCAATAACAAGAGTGTTTAAGTACTTGAGAGGTACTATGAATTATGGTTTATCATATATGGGATATCCTTCGGTGTTAGAAGGTTATTCGGATGCTAGCTGGATAAATCATGTTGAAGATTCATCTTCTACGAGTGGATGGGTGTTCCTGCTTGGGGGAGGTGCCATTTCATGGGCTTCCAAGAAGCAAACATGCATCACTGGTTCTACTATGGAATCTGAGTTTGTAGCATTGGCTGCTGCTGGTAAAGAAGCAGAATGGCTAAGAAACTTGATACATGAGATTCCAATATGGCCGAAACCAATAGCACCAATATCTATCCGATGTGATAGTGCTCCCACAATGGCTAAGGCTTATAGTCAGATATATAATGGGAAGTCTAGACACTTAGGTGTTAGGCATAATATGATTAGGGAGTTAATCATGAATGGCGTGATTTCTATTAAGTTTGTTCGGTCGCAAAAGAATTTAGCAGACCACTTGACGAAGGGTCTCGCTAGGGACTTAGTGAATAAGTCAGTGATAGGGATGGGATTAAAGTCCATATAAATCTACTATCTATGAGATACACAATTCCCTTCTAATACAACGTTAGAAGCTGAATTCAATGTGGAAAGCTCATAGCTAGAGATTGGAACACGTGTATTTATCTTCCCGAGGTATGTGTTCAGACTTGCAAGTGATGGTTAGGTTGAAGTTTACCTTCTTATTGATTCTTTTGAAAAATCGCAAATGCAGGTGCAAGACTAAAAGAATCACCTATGTGAACATGAAGTTTTTGCCGCTTCAAGAAGTTTAGACTTGGCTTCCTGTATGTTCATTAATGGATTATGACACATGGCTTGTAATAGTGTCAAGTAACGAACATTAGAGTGTTGTAAAAACTTATGTGTATAGTATCTTCAGGTATTCAAATGGATTGACGGGTTCAATCGTCGCGACACCCTGATTTTTGAATATTTGAAATGTGTATTATACTAAGATAAAAATTCAATCGCAAGACATTTTTATTTATGCATTTGTTTGTTTCGTTTTGTTTGTTTTAACATAATTGCATATATCTTTATATATGTTTTAGTAAATCAAGGATTACACTAAAATGGGGGGGGGATTTGTTAGTGATTTTAGTGTTATCGACGGCCATTTAGGTAATGACGATTTACTAGAGACTAATGAGATTTCATATTCGTCTCGGATACGAGTTAGAGAAGGGTGGAGTGCACACTCGTTGAGTTAATATGTTTTGGACCATGACAAAATGCAGGGGTCAAGGGGGCTGCGCCCCCTTGCGGGGTAAAGGGGCAGCGCCCCTTGCGGGGTAAAGGGGCAGAGCCCCTTGTTGGGGTCATTAAGAATATGTTTTAAAAACAGATCTATTAGCCTCATTGGTACATACGAAAAACACATACAATTCTTTCATTGTTCTTGCTTTGTAATCTGGTGCATAGAATACAAAGTGTTCTCTTCTAGAATTATCCTGATAAGGATTTCGTGCAGCCCAGGCATCTATATGGTCGAAATACTTTATACGGAAAGCGAACTCAACACGATTCTAGTAAGATATCCAGGATCATTACAAACCCTACCAATTTCTAACATTTAAAAATGAAGCAAAATCACTAACGATTTTGGATGCATGGAAGAAACACAAACAACATAAATGTGTGCAAAATTAAAACTCCTTCCCCAGATATTGAACATGAACGGTTGCTCTTGACAGCGAAGGTGAGGAGTGACACTGCAAGAAAACAGCCTTTAGGGACGACATGTTTCTAGAGACTACGGATGTAGTCTCTAAAACCCCACAAAATGACAAAAACCCCAATGGCGGCAACAGTACGTAAAGGTTTAGGAATAACGATGTTGTCGGTAATGGTTCTAGTTGTGTTGGGCTATAGTGATAACATTAGTGTTGGATGGCGGAGGTGAGTGATGGTTGTTGCCCGATGCCTATAAATGATGGTGTGTTATGATGATTGTGGAGATGAAGGGAGACGAGGGAGATGTCGTTAGGGAGCTAAAGCTTATATATGGCAAATGCCTTTCATATATCTCTCAAAGATATCGTTTAAACCTTTTAGGGATAAAATTTAATTTTGCTATAATGCCAAGTAAATAAATTAAGCCACATTAGATGCCATGAGAGCAAAAGTTTGCCACATCAGCATTAAAAACATACTTACTATCCATATAACGACTAATCCCATAAACCACTTTCCAAACACCCCTTTGACCGAAACACAAATATCAAAAACATCAGTTAGATCATACTATTAGCAAAAAGAACAAATCATAAGCAAATTGGACAATTTTGTGCAACCGTGTGCATTTAGATTGACTTGCAAATATCAACAAAATCACTTTCTAAACACCCCTATATCAACACTAAAGATCAAGGATCAAACAGAGACCATATGAACAAAACACAAAGATCAAGAAAACACATAAATCATATTCATATGAACAGAGACCATATGGTCTTTGCAAAACACAAAGATCATATTCAAATGAAACGAACAAATCATAAGGAAATGATTAAATCATTATATTAATAAACATCAACATTACAAAATACAAAACATCAACATACTTGAACTGAAAAATATGATCAAAAACCACAACCCAACCGACACACAACATAACCCCTTACACCTAAACCCTAACCTAGTATCCCGTCCTTCAACTTTTTCACAAAGATGAGATTCTCACGCATACCAAGATGAGATTGATCCATCATAATTTGGAGATGGGTTACCTTCTCCATATCCCTCTTTGGCGCATGCTTCAACACACGAACAGTTTCCACAGCCTCTACGTTATCCTGTAGCCGTAGATACCTTTTCAACTCCTCAATATACTCTATCATGTTTTTCACAATGTCCACTATCTCCTTACAAAGGTCTCTAAATTTCTCCTCAAGGTTCAATTCCTTGTCTATTTCCTTCTCCATCAGCACGAGCACTTGATCAGCCAACATTGTGGATTTCATAGCGGTTGCTAGTTCTTGAAGACGGGGAAGAAGGTTTGCCATTGTATGCTAACGTATGAGCATGATGGAGTAATATTTTTTTAAGATTTGCTAGGATAATGACAGTTTGTGGTTAAATAGACGATATATGAATCTGGAACGATTCGCAATAAAGATGATGCGGTATGAATTAAATGAAAATGACATTGCAAATTTAGTCCTTGAAAATAAAGTCTTCACTGGGAAGACAATTTTCCGGGTGTGGTGTAAATCTGGCGGGAAGAGATAAATAACGAAAATGCCCTCACGTGCAGAGCCCGTGAGGCATATAACAGGAGGATCGTTAGAGAAAACGGTCCGTAGGCTATTTTGCACTGCCACGTAGGCTTCAGGGACTAATCGAAATAAAGTTGTTTTCACTGACGATTTTGCATTTTTCAACAATTTTAAGGACAAAATTTGCGATTTACCCAATCTAAAATGTAATCATTGGATAAATGGTTACCCTTACTATCCTAACACGATACCTTGGTTAACAAAGGATGAAATACATATATACTACGACACGTCGTGTTCTATTGAATTAGCAATGGCGTGTTTACTTATAACTTCATTAACACACGGCCTTATCCTTAAATTTATTTGTTTTCTCTGCGTTCTCGTCTTTTATATCGATAGTCACGAACAGGCCACAAGTGTCGTGTGTCATTGCATTACGAATCATGATACGTAACAACAAATTGGGCTTGATCCATAAAACAAAATGTATATTAGTCTCGTTTAATTGTGAATGCAGTTATAATTGTATCGAAACATTAACTAACTTTAGTTAATAAATGCGTGTTAAGAATTCTTTTTAGCTGATCCGAACATGTTACAATTTTTTTTTTTTTGAATAAATGGAGGTCATTTGACCCATTCTTACAAAATGGAGGAAAAATTGAAAAGAAACTAAACTAGAACGTATTGCATATTTAACGTAGAATGCAATGTACAATGGTATATACTGTATACTTATTTTATATATCAGTTTGATTTGAATCTTATTAAGTATCATGGAATCGAAGTCTTTATGAGAGAATCCTCCATGGCTTCGGTCCAATCGGAGTTTGGTTCGCTCCATGACCGTGGCCGAAGACCAAACTTGAAAAAGATCACCATTTCTAGAGCCTCAAACACCTTATTTTCATCCAATAACTTGTTCCAAACCCCACTCACAATGCAATAATTATTGTTATACGGCGGTCGGTGGTGCGCCCCATGTTGTGATCGTGATACCAACACCCCAGAGTTTTGCAATGCCACCACGAGTGGTGGCAACTTGCTCTTAGTCCCATGAGCCCAAGCATGGAACTGCTGGCTAAACATAATGCACCCACTAGCCATCCCTACAAACCCCGATATTACGGGTTGATCATGAAAGATTATATCCATTGGTAATACTGTAAATGTAACTACACGCGCTAGAGCGTGTAAATTATTAGCAAATTGTCTTTTAGTGATGGTCCAGGGCCACTTATGGTGGCCTTGGAACGCATCAATTTGTGATCCAACTATTGGAGTTGAGGCATCGCCATAATTGTCGATGCCCCAATGGTATACACCCGACCCAAGGTCCGCAAACAAGTAGCCAACAAAACCAGATAAAACGGGTTCAACCCATATATTTGAATCATATGATCCAACTATAGAACTAGCTAGGGAAGCAAGTACAGTTGTGCATCCTGTGGCCACCCATGCTCGATGGGACCAAGTCGATTTTAGACTTGGGTCGTCAGATTTTGGTGGAGTAACGAGGGGTGTGGTTTTAATGACAAGTGGCTCTGTTTTGGTGCTGTCTTTATTGGAGTTGTTGCGGGCACAATAGACGACATGGTGGTGTGTCGTCTTTTGTGGGGGCACGTCGGCAGCCGCATGTCGAATGCGGTGGTTTTGTGGCAATGTGTACATTATTTTGCTTTTGATCTTGGGGTGGCTAAGTGGGATCGCTAGTTGTTGTGGTATTGTAGAACAGAGATAGAAAATTGGATTTTAGATGGTGTTGCTGCATGTTAGTCTTTTTAGGGGTGGGTTTATTGGTGTCGCTGAAGAGATGATAACAGTTTGTGGTAGATGATATAAGTTCGATATTGTCCCATATGTTATGGTGTATGTTACTTCAAAGCTTGTTGTGGACAGAAAAATAGATTATGCACTTTTCTCTTTATTAAAATAAGCAGACGAATGTGACTGAAGTAACTTGGTTGGTTTTGAATATGCTATAGTGTTTGGTTTTTGTGGTCATGTTGAACTTAGAGATTTATTTTGCAACGTAGCCACATAGCTAGGCTAAGATGAGTATTTTAACATTTCTTCTTTACTACTTAAAAAAAAGAGTAAATTTTCATCTTTGAAACTTAAAAATGATTGAAAATGATTAAAATTGAGTAAAGCGTAACTTTTAAAATGTCAACTTAAAAACACAGTTACAATGCATACGTTAGAGCAAAGTTTTTAATAACTTTTTGCATTTAAGACATTTATTGCAAAAGACATTTAATGATTATGACTTTTACAAATGACTTGTTATTTGACGAGTCATTGTTAAAAAGTTATTCACTAAAAGCTTTTGTATAGTTGGGGAAAAGCTTTTGCAATAGTGAAAAGTCATTACTTATTTTTCTCATTGGAGATACTCTTAGCTTAAAAAGCAATAACCAGTGAAACGCTTTATCAATTTAAAATGAAAAGTTTTAAAATACACAACTGCTTTTTTTATGATTTAAAAAACACACAAACGAAAAAGAAGACATTTTATATTTAATATTTTCCAAAACATCATCATAATCTCTAATATACTATGCGAGTATCCGTGATAACAACGGGATTTTCTAACGGAAAACATATATAGTTACGATATTGTGGTTATATGTTTTGGGTGGCGTTTATATATAAAACATGAAAATATCAAAATATAATTGTAAAATATTGGAAGATGCAATAACTCAACTCAAAAAAAAATTAATGTATCAAAGAACATATAAATGCATTTAATGAAATTAAAAAAACAAACATCAAATCACTTATGAAATGTCTAACAATCCACGTTATTCGTCACGTAAAACTTCTTCTTACATGACATTTGAGGTGTAGACTCCTTTTTAACCGAATTCTTTGACTGACATTAATACCTTTGTAGTTCTACATGATATCCTTCTAGACAACGCAACATAAAGCTGGTCATGCGAGAAAATCATTTTCAATTACATCTTTTTTTTTGATTATTTTACGTTTTAAGTTAAACGTCACAGAAACCAAAAAACTTTACCACAATTATCACAACTATACACTCTTTACAATTAAAAAAATCTCGTTGCTATGCATGGATATTCGTTTAGTTATGTAAGTAAATGTAATAGTAGTCTTGTCATTTACTCCCTTGTGACATTATCAAGTTAAGAGGTGTTTGATTGCCGCTTAATAGGATGGGCCTGCACTGAGTGCTGAAATAGGCAGAGCACAGTGTGTTTGATTGGGAAATAATGCCACATCTGAAAGAGTAAAATGGCGCTCACCGATTCCATCAAATAGTGTCCCTAAACCATTCAGTTGTTCACACATCTTTTTATAAGTTATTATATTATCATGTTTCTCTCTTCATTTATTCATTTTATATTGTTATGTTCCTCTTTGGTAAGTACATAATTTTCATTATTGAGGGGGCTGGATATAAAGGACAAAAGTTTGATCTAATGATTTAATATGTATTGATGCATATACCCTTTTTAACGTACGTTGGTTCTTGTATATTTCAAATATTTTGGTTCTTATATTTTTAAGTGAAAGGAAAATACTATTATATCTATATAATAATTATAAAAATAATTTTCTATGTCAAATATTAAAATCGTAATATTAGTCATTCAGAATGTTGGTTCAGACCAACTATAAAACCCAAATCATACAGAGCTTTTGAATCATTTAGCATGTAAAATCATTCAGCTGCTAATTAATTTATTTTATAAAAACATAACCACCCTTGTTTAAGTGAGTTTTGATACTTGCTTAGGGTTAAACTTCATTTAGATGAAAATGATTAAGAATGAGATCGAAAAGGCCTCTGAAATCCAGTTATAACCGCGGCAACGTACAAACAAGCAAAATAGATTGAATCCTGGGTAGCATTGATCACTCGGCTCATTTCCAATTTACCCGTTTTTATAACATCTACTCCCTCCGTCCTAAAATTATTGTCCTTTATTTACTTTTTAAGTCTTTTTCTTCTAACTTTGACCGTAAATATTTTTGTTTGTGTTATATAATACTTTATGAAATTTATAGCTATGAAATACATTTAAGAAATACCGCAATCAATTCATATATACTTTTCATTATAGTATTATACTAACACAAACTCAAAATTTTTAAGGTCAAAAGGTGAAAGAAAAGACTTTACAAAAATTAATAGGGGAAATAATTGTAGGACGGATGGGTATTAAAATTAACAGGATCATTCTCCATTTACCCGTTTTTATAGCAAGCAGTGCCATGGGCTGTACGGCTTGCACAATTTGGCCATGTATTTACGAGAAATTTATTATCCGCAATCCAAACATTAGTAAACAGTCTAAAAGTATACGGCTTTACTAATCAACACGTTACTAATATTTTCTTCCTACACCAAAATATTCTCGTACATGCCTATTGGTTACCAAAAATTTCAAAAAGGGGTATAAATAAGGGGAAGATGTGGATTTAATGATATCCCATAACCACTTTTATTATCATGTTTTATTCAGTTTCTATATTTTACAATCAAAATTTTCAGTAATTTAATGTAATAAAAACAACAAACTTTGAACCACCAACTTCGTTTCGTTTCTCTTTCTTATTTTTTAAACATAAATTAAATTTATCTTTATAATTAAAATAAAAAATATTATATAAAAATTCAAGAGTTAATTACTTAAATTGTTCATGTGGTTTGTCGGGTTTTTCACAAATGGTCGCTTGCAAGAATTTTTAGCGGGCTCCTCTCTGTGGTTTCGACCCGCTACGGGTTTGGTCTCTCCGACTAACTTTCGTTAGTTTTTTTCGTTATCTCCCATATTATGGATGGGTAATTCAGTCCTTTCCCTTTTTTGGCTTTCTCTTTTATTTGTTTTCCCTTCCTTCTTTCTTGTTTCTTGTTTCTTCTTTCTCATAACAAACACACACTATGATTAACAACAACACATACTGGTAAACTGGATAAACCCTAATTGACTCTTATTTCACTCCTAATTCACTACAATTTTCACTCACCCCTAATTCACCCCAATTTTCACTTAACCCTAAGTTAGTCACCCCTAAAATATATAACCCTCGAATTAAAGATGTCTAATGAAGCAGTTGAGTCAACACCATCTACACCAACTAGTGAAATTTCAACAACTCCTGTTGGGTTTGAGATGTCTTTACCAGATGAGATTTCTACAACAACTAGTGGTCTGAGGATGAGGGGTGGTGGTGTAAGGATGAGGGGTGCTGGTGTGAGGATGAGGTAGTAGTGAAGATGTAAGTAGTGACGTTGGAAGTAGCAGTAGTAATAGAAGGCTTAGGACAATCAATGGGAAAATAGTTAGAATGAGAGGGAAATGAGATAGATCAAGAGCTTATATGTATCCTGGTGGAAGAAAACCTATAGGATTTTGTGTTTCTTGGGATCCAGTTGATAAAGAGGATATGTTAGGAGTAAGTAATGTAAGTATTATGTATTCTTGTTCATTCAGTTTATTAATGTAAGTTTGTTTGCATAATGCTATGGGTATACCTGCACTAGCTTGGCTAATTGGAATTACACCAGAAGATTGTAGGATCCATGCTCAAAGACCAGAACTTGTTCTATTACAAGAACTAATGTTGTAACCACTTGTGAGAATAAATACACAATATCAAAGGAGGATGGTTGTTATGAAGAACCAATGCAGCTTCAGGAACCAAGATTGAACAAATCCAAACACTCCTGTACAAGAAGTCAAGACTGTACAAATTGTTCACAAGCTCATAAGTCCTCCCAAGATGAAGATTTTGCTTAATAGTAGCTTAGTTAAGTGTAGTTCAATGTAGCTTAATATAGCTTTTAAAGTAATTCAGTAGCTTAAGTTAATTAGCAAGTTTGTTAGCTTAGTTGACTTTCTAGTTTGACTTTTGTTCATGTTTAAGTACTTTGTTTTGTAAACTGTATCATTAGTGAAATGAATACACTCTTTACTGATAAGCACTTCCTCGTTAGCCAACCTGGTAAACCTTTAACCTTTCACACATTGCTACATATGCAGAATGTGTTGATCTCTTGACTTGGATGTTGGAACAGTCTTAATTAATTTTGAAAGTGTGCACTTCCTCATTCCTCCATTCTTTCTTTTAAATAAGTTCACACAATGTTGCTAGATCATTTCCTGATGGACAGTTTTAATCTTCATTTTCGGATTAATTGGTCATAACATCTTCAAATATCAGTGCAATATTACCATAAACATTAAAAACACAAAAATGTGTAAACATAGAATTTGGTCTTTATTAAAAACATTCGTGGCAGAATTACAATTGGCCAGAGTACATAATAACAAAAAAATGTTTCTATAACTTAACCTTTAAACATAAGTTTTGCATAAAGTGGCCAGAAATAAATCAGTTGTTTGTACCAATATTGCAAAGACATTTTTTACAAGAGCATAATGACCCAAAAGAACAAAACAATAAAATGCTAAAATCATCTTTCAACCTACAATCTTCTTTCTCTTTCTTTTGTGCTGCTCATTCCCCAGATCTGGGTATCTTCATTAAATGTCTGGTAAGAATGAATGCATGTTATACCATTTGCAAGCCAATAACACACTTCCTTTATTAACAGAGATTTTAACAAGGATATTTGATGCGAATACCTGAGCTTTAGCTCTTGAAGAAGGATGACCAGATGCTTTAGCCAAATGATGCTTTAGCTTTGCAATATGATGTGAAGATGTTTAGCCTTTTGAAGTGGCTTTAACCTTTGACACTAACTTTGAAACATAAATTCTTAATGTATCAAATTAAAGCAGATAAGCAAATATAAATAAGCAAAATCTTAAAACTCCTAAAAAAAATAAGACCACACAAATAACCAAAATCTTAAACTCATAATCAAACAAAATCCATAACTCCTAAGTAGACGTGCAGACAAATAATTAAATAAGTAGATAAGCACACGAATAAGCAAAGTGATTAGTGATTAGTTACCTTTATCATCCGACATCTTCAATTGAGTTTAAAGCTAACTAATTCAAGATTTGGTAAGTTAGTAATTTGGGGTGAGTGAATTAGGGTTTTAAGTGTGGATAATCTAGGGGTGAGTGGGAGGGATTAATGTTTATAATTTTAGGTGTGAGTGAATTAATTTTGTGGTGGTTTATGTTATACTAAAAAGTCAACCAGCCTTATAACTCCAAAAAAAGAGTGCCAAAATGTAAAAGACTGAATTACCCATCCCTAATATGGGAGATAATGAAAAAAACTAACAAAAGTTAGTCATAGGGACCAAACCCAAAACAGGTCAAAACCACGGGGAGGAGAGTAAATTCTTTAAAACGGGAATTATGAGAAACTCGAAAACCACATAGACCCTTTAAGTAATTAACTCAAATTCAATAAATAAATACAAATATTGTGAGCCTAAATGCTACTCCAAACCACATTTAACTTAATTTGTCCATTACTAAGCCTAATAACTACTTAACTATTATAAAAAGGAATAAAAAAATACAAAATAACCTATTCGCAAAACAATTTTACAAAACACCCATCATTTATCAAAAATAGTAATATATATGAATATCCGAAGATTTGACTCGATGTGTCAATGCAAATTTTTGACATTTTATAAGATTTCTTCGATTTTACGCTTGCTCAAAAAAAAGTGTAGATCTCTCTTTTCTCGTCAAGTGTTTTTTGAATCACGCAAAAGAAGTTATTATGGAGAAAGTTATGACCAAATATTCAACACTAAGAGAAAAATGGGTTCGTGATATTTTGGCAATATAATTTCTCACAAAATATTTTTTGCGTATTTAAAAAATCACTCGAAGGAAAAAAGAGCAATCTACAAACTATATTTTTTGGGTAAGTGTAAAAACAAAGATAATGAAAAGATCTGACAATTTTTCAAAAGATTCGTTATGGTTTGATTACTAGTCAACCCTGCGAATTTGAAAATTGTTATTATTTTTTTCTTTCGTTTTCACGGTTTTGCTAACTGGAAAGTTATAGATATCCATTTTCTTGTTCAATAGCTTTTTGAATCACACAAAAGGAGTTCGTATAAGAAAGTTAAGACCAAAATACAACAACTTTTTCTCGTTTAGTTGTTGTGGTATTTTGGTGATAAATTACTCATATGAACGTATTTTTGCGTAATTAAAAAAGCGACTAGTCAAGAAACGATAGATCTACAAGTTTTATATTTTGAGCTAAGCGTGAAAACTAAAAGAAAATGAGCAATTTTCAAAAATTCGCAAGGTTTGACCTTGCTAGTCAAATCTTACAAATTCCATAGGTATATTGGCTTTTTTTGTAAAAACTAGGTATTTAGTTAAAAGTGTTTGTAAAATCGGTTATTTTTGTTATTTTCATATATAAAAAACTAGCAATCCTAAACCTAGGGTTGAGCAATATAGACTGCAGACTCGACCGAACCGAGAAACCATACCAAACCGGATCAACTGGACCAGACTGAACATATTTCGGTCCAGTTCTCGATCCACCTTTTTCGTCATATTCGGTCCTCAGGCTGGTCCGGTCTTATGCACAATGGACTATTATGCTTTGTTAAACCGGATCAGACCGGACCTACCTAGACCTAGAATGTACACTTTTGTCCAATCCTCGATCCAGACTTTTGAGCTAAATCTATTTTTAGTCTGGTCCTCAACAGTCAAGTCATGTTTTCTAACCA
>BQNB010115540.1:0-21541 GCA_026074375.1 Tanacetum coccineum
GAGATTTGATCAGCAGTTGATTCTCACAGGATTCATTTGGGTTAATTTTATTCTTCTCACTAGATTTCAAGTATATGTGCGTACAATGTGTTGCTGGTTCTGAGGTATCAAAACCAGCAAGGGGGAAGGAGATATACATCTGAATGTGTGGCTTTTGGTGTATTATTCCAACTACGTGGGGGAAGAGATGTAAGAAACAGTTTCTCTAATGATAAAAGAGGTACACAATTGTATGATGATTCCTCAATTAGTCATCATCCTGGAGGGAGAAATGTGTACATCCGGTACTTAGTTAATTTTTTATGTTACCGTTTTGATGTTACCGTTTCGACTACATAGAGGGAGAAATTGCGTACACTCGGGACTTAATTGACTTTGGTGTAGCAATTCATATTTGCACTTTCCTGAAGGGAGAAATGTATTCATCAAGGACGCACAACAAGTTCACTTGATCGGGCTTTATAGAATATGCCGGAGGTTAGTCCGCAGAGATGATTAGTGCTTCAACTTGTTACTTTGGTGTTACATTTTCGACTTCATTAATGGGATAGAATGTGTACTTCGGGTTTTTGGGCTTCATATAATGTGACTGATTGCATCTCTTCAGCTACATGGGGGAAGAGTTTTCTTGATACTTTTGGTATGCATTACTTCAGCTTTCAGCGGGAAGAAAAATGAGAAGAATTATTTAAGCGTGAGAGGATTCGTTGCTGATCCATTTGAATATACCCCCGAACGGAAATCACTATGCTTATTCTTAAAAAGGGCAGCAATATTTGATGTGGTGTGCTACTTATTCTGTTGTGCACTTAATTATTCTAAGCTTGAAAGAAAGCTTTGAAACTGCTCAAGAGATGATTGCTCGTTTGGGGGGAAGCTATGGAAGGTTCTAAATAAAGAATATGGCATGAATTAGGGGGAAGCTAATTCAGAAGATTCTCCTTAACCAGAAGTGTATGGGTTACTTAGTTCATGCCTATTACATTATTTGTCCTACAAGGTACTACAAAGATGATTCATAGTGGAGTGCAGACTTGAAGTCAAATGAAAAGCAAATTCTAGGAAACTTCGACATGACCAGAACTGCTGGAAAATGAAGTTTTTCAAGGCATGCAGCTAATTTATAAACTTCGAGATGACTAGAAGTGTATGAAGAAATTTGAGCCTTCAAGTAGATCTAAGACCACTAAAGACATCATCGGCATTGGAAGCTTCGTGGAAGTTTTTGTTCTTAATCATTATGCTCTTGTTAGGAAAATATTGGGGAAGCAATCAAAGCTTCAAGATAAGGATGCTTAAAATAAGTCGAATATTAGATGTTGACAATAGACTTCTACAACAAACAGAATGACATATTCATTCCAGTATTCAGGTGTACATCATCTTAAAATTGAATAATATATATTAAAAAAAAAGGATTTTCCATTTTCATAAAACCTTTCAAAAAATCAAAATACAAAAATATAAAACCAAGAAAATCAAATACAAAAACCATAAAAATCAGAAAATAGAAAATACCAAAAATATTTTTCAAGACATGTCTTCTGAAAATCGATAACATTTACGGATCTAGAAATGTCATTCAATAATGACACGGGTCTTTAAATGAAGTTCGAGCAGAAGTTCAAACATCTTTTAAAACATATCTATATGGCTTGTAATTATTTCAGATATGCAACCCGGTTTTCAAAATGAGGAAAACACGTCTCCAAAAAGACGGTTGTTCCTAACAACGGGTGATTAAGTTCTCTCGGGCATGGATTACTTTATATCCATGCAACTCCGACTTAATGTATGTTTTAGTGCATTATTTCTTGATAAAGAAGAGAAGTCTTCTTTTTAACCAAATAATTTTTCTTTTATGATTCTTCAAAAATTATTTGTGTTAACCATGGTGGAAAAAGGGTTGTCTTTCAAAACTAAATCAGTCATCTCAGTCTCTCATCAGAAAAATATTTTAAAAGAATCTCCTATCACTCAATCAATGTCTACAGCTATTTAAATAGAAAACGGGACATTATTTGAGGAGGAGAAATGTGCTAATAATCCCTTCAAAATGATATTTCTGAATAATCAAGGAGTAAACATGAAAGGTTTGATGATAACTGATCATGACTTAATGGGTATGTTTTATAACCCGAACGATTTTTCTCAAGAATATTGATTTTACAAATCATGTTCGGGTTAACCAATTGAAAAGTGTTCTAATCAAATCAGAATCAATTTTCGACACTACAAACAGATTTTCAAGAAATTTCGACCACTCGAATAAATACAATAGATCTTTAAATTGAATACGGGTCTTTGTTCGAGGGGGAGAAAGTGTTTTCGAATTATCTTCAACATGTCACGGTAATTATATAGAAAAAGTTTTAACATAACGGATAATAATTTGAGGGGGATTTAATTTAATTTTAACTCCAAGGGCTTCAGTTGTCATAAGTTATTAACTTTAGAGGCTTAAATATTATTTCAATATTAATGGCTTAGGCGTAAAACTACATTCGATCAATATTACCAACACCTCATAGTTTTAAAAAGGCTTAGGTTTGTTTGAAAATAATTATGTAGTTTTAGAAGCCTTGAAGTTGAAGATATGTTTCTGATTCGATTAATATTTCCCCAATCAGTTAATCACTAAGCTTATTTTTGAAAGAGTAGAATTTGTTGACAAAAGAGGTACACATAGGTTTGATAAGTATGATGATTCCTTTAGATAGTCACTATCTTGTAAGGAGAAATACGGAGAGTATCGGAGGACAGGACTATAGATGTTAACTGGACAAAATGATTGTGCCATTTCGGTTTGAAATTTCAGGTTCCTGTCTTATACCATAATCTTGTACATCAATAAGTGTGTAGTTATAGTGTTATGTGTCAGTTTATGAATTCTTCATGAGTTTCTCGTTAAACTCTAAATCATTTAAAACCCATCATAACTGACACTAACATAATCTCTCATTAATTGGGGGAGCATATATAGGTTTCCAATATCCAGCTTGTAATTTTAATTGAACAACATTTTCTCTAAATTTTCTTACATCTTTAAATCAATTGAGATCCTAAATCTCAAAGGGTTTGAATTTTGTTATCAGGGAAGAGAATTGATTTAAATATTAAATTGATAAAATGTAATTATTAAAGACTCAAGCAAGGTACTCCTTCCTCCATGTGCAAACTATTTCGAATATCGACGACATGTTGAGGTGGGAGCTATTTCTTGAATCAAAACAAACTCAAGTACTAATGCTTTGATGTTTGCATCGCTCGTACCTTGGTTGTTTTTTCAAAAGTTTTATGGCGCAGAGGAAACAGTTACCAAAAGACCGACCCTGGTATTTACCTTTTTCGGAGTTAGAGGATGGTAAGGTTAGGTACATGTTAAAGTTTCTAAAAATAGAAAGTATAACTTAAATGAATGGTTTGTAATTCGAATTCATCATTTCTTTAGGTTCGGTCAAGAGGGAGTGATTGTGATATTCCTGTGGTGTTCTCTTTGATTTTGCTTTGCTTCGGAATAAGGTACAGATATTCTGACCTTATCGTTAAGGTTTCTCATGACATATTCCTCTCTATCTTTGATTACTTATGTGATTTGCTACATTTGCTCTGAGCCTTTTATTTTGGCTTTCTTATATGATCTGTTATTATGTTCCATTTGAACCCTGCTATGCTACCTTTGATATTTGAACCTTTGATATTTGAACCTTTGATATTTGAACCTTTGATATTTGAACCTTTGATATTGAACCTTTGCTATGATCCCTTTGATATTTGAACCTTTGATATTGAACCTTTGCTATGATCCCTTTGAAATGAACTTTGATATGACTTTGCTTTGAACCCTTCAGTTTGAGAACCAAGCCACTATTTGTTTCCTAGCCATGAAGGTAACATGGCCGTGTCATTGATGCACCTTTGGCATGACTCATGTGTGGGTGAGTGATTTCTCACACCGTCCCCCATTTGATATTATATGTGCACTATGAAGATTATTATTTGTTTAAGGGGCGTATGGATGCATCCTAGATTTGTTTTGTATTCGATGGATTATGACATTATGATATTTGGATATTTGGTGACTGATGATTGGGTGCAATCCACGTCTTTCACAACAGACTTTGGAGCTCATGACTCCATGGTCACTTTGATATGATTTGTTTGGGCTTGGTGATTGAACTTAACCTAATTTGATTTTCTGATTCATCTTACCTTACCCTATGATTTGATATTCTGATTTGTCTTATCTTATATTTGTATCCCTTTGATCATGTCTTGTGATATCCTTTGTACCTTTGTATCATATCCTTTGATTTCCGTTATCTTTTGCATTCGATTATATATATCTGTTCACTGGGCTTTGTAAGCTCAGCCGCATTTTCTTTTCCTGCGGCAGGTATCTAAGCTAGGAGCTGGGGTTGCTTTTGGGTTATGAGTGCTGAGTGTGGACTACCCTAGAGATCTTACCTTTGATATGCGAATTGTTTCCTTTCAAGACATTTGTTATTTCGTTTGGATATGTCTATCTTTGAGAACTTATGTACCTTAAGTCATGTTGACTTATTTTCCTTTGGTTATTTATTTAAGACTTCCGCTGTTTATGCTTGTGTTATGATTATGAATGCTTTTGATGTCACACCATATTTGTAATACTTCTACCCTTTCGGGTCGGGGCGTTACACCCTGCATCCATTCCTACACCTACACCTATACCTGCAACTGAACCTGCACCATTTGAACACACCTTTGAGGAGCCATATCCTGTCCACCAACACTTCTCACCCCCATAAGAACAGGCTCACAGACAAATGATTATGGATGATTTACTTCAGGTAGTTCCTCAGTTGATATCAAAAATTGACAGCCTAGAAACGGATCTTCTTTGTTTTCCCTAGGGTTGTCTCCCCCATCACATTCGTCAAAATAGGGGTTACATGAAGCCCATTTGGTGCATATGTCTTTCTTTCACTAGAAAATTGGTTTACACTAATGTCTCCTTTTTGTATTGGAAAGATCTTCTGAACTACTATTTCTATCTTCAATTATTTATGCCCTTATATTGGCAATGTTAGCTGTTGTTCTGAGAAATTCTTTTATGTTTAAAATCTTAGTTTTCGTGAATACCTCACCAGCCCCTAGGTTATATTTAGTTATTTTAGCTTCTTCTTTTTTAATTTGTGGGGGTTCTATATAGGGTATTCCTAGTAACTTGTTCCTCCTTTGCTTATATGCTTCATCATTGTGGTCAATGAATCCTTCATATAATGTAGGTTCTAGGTAGTCAATAATTCCTTCCAAGTCATCCTTATCTCTGCTAATTTCAGAAAACCATTCTTCAGGTAACTTGTTAACCACTGCCCCAATTATTGCTCTCTCATTGGTCTCCCCACATTTCTCAGGATCCTCCTGTTCTTCCGTTAAAGTCTTTTCTCGTATTTGCCCTCCAAGCTTATTGTTTCAAAAATTTTGAAGTATCCTTTCTTTAGTTATATCGTTTACATTACCGTACTTTGTCCTTACCCAATTGGTACAGCTTAATCCTTCCCATTCTAAGGTTATGCGATCATCATTGTTTCTGCTTTTCCAGAAATGCTTCAAATTTTTGTCCGAGATTCCCCCTCCATCGCATATTTCATAGTAAGGGTCACATGATGCCCATAATGTGTACCCTTTTCCATGTTCTTGGCGAACATGTTCACACCAATGGGTTTTATTGACAGCTCCATGGCTTAGTCCAGCTCGTGATGTTGGTCGTGTGTTAAGGTGTTCATCAACAGCCGTATTACACTTTTGTTCCTTCATCTTGATTTTTACCTTGTCTTCCTTAATCCCAAGCGAGACTTCTCTGGTGGAAATATTAATCTCAGCACGAATGTTGACTAAAAAAGGTCGACCAAGAATGATAGTTTTATTGTTTAATTCCTTTGTATCAATGATTACAAAGTCAGAGGTGAAAGAAAACTTATCAATCTTTACCAGGACGTTTCAACTATCCCCTGGGAGACACACCTAGTTTTATCAGCCATTTCTACTATTATGTTAGCATGCTTTGGGTCAGCAAGACTTAATTCATCAAACATAGACTCAGACATAATATTAATGCTGGCTCCTAAGTCTGCTATTGCATTTATGCTAAATATATCAACTGAACAAAGGATAGTAAGTCTTCCTGGGGTGGTTTCAGGTAGGCTCTAATTCCTTTCAAATTGGGGCTGGTTTCTTTCTGATTGCCACGCGCACCTTTTTGGTGTGTGAGCCATCATGCACTCACTCACCTCATGTTCTTCACTTCTAAGTTGATCGATCTGGGCTTCCCACTTTCTTAGGGCATCATCCATGGCTTGCCTCTTAAGGTTTAAATGACTATCGTCCCTTTTTTTGTTGAATTTTTCCATCATTTCTCTAACTTCGCTTCAAACCAATCACCTAGGCCCTGATTGCTTTCTTCTTTAATTTCCCTAGAGTATTTGCTCGTGGTTTTAGTAATTTTAGGGTGAACAGGGGATTGTGATGCCTGAAGGTAAGGGTTGGTTTTTGTATCTAATAGTAGATTGGGACTTTTATGTCGGGGGCTTAAATGGTCCCTGTATGTGGTAAGGACATTGGATTTGGTCGAGTGTGGTTGATATTCATCGTAATCCTGGGTTTTCATCGTTTCTTTATATTCCAGGTATTCTGCGATGGTCATATCATCAACCTTTTTAGGTATCTGATTTTCTTGTGTGAGCCTAAGATAATGTTCAATGGTGAGATTTTCAATGTCAACCTCATCCATGATATTTTCTAGAGAATAAATAGAAGTAAGAAAAGACATAATCGTAAAAGTTCAAATTACCACTAATTTTTAGCTCCCCGGCAACGACGCCAAAAACTTGATGAGTATTTTCTTTTAAAATATATTTTTATCAAGTTTTAAATTTATAAAACTCGATCACTAACGACTCACTACGTCGGTAGAGAACTCGATCGTGGGTAGTATAGAATAGTAAATCCGAGGTCGTCCCAGGAGCTAAGTTGTAATTAGTTTTAATTTGAAATGTCACGTTTTGAAAATGGTTTTTGATTTTAATTGAAAGAAATAGAAAAACAATAAAATAAATAACTGAAATAAGAATGATAGGAGATATCAAGAGAGAAAACGTGCTAACCTAGTTACTTCATTACTTTTGTTATGAAAACATTTTCCTATGCAATGTTAAACTATGGTTTCATTACTGATTTCTAAGGTCGATAGACTTAAATGCGCATATACAGTCTATCCTATACTCCCTGCGATTCCGAATCAGTCTCAAATAATTTGGGAGGTAGGTTATCCAGGTTGCAGCGATTAATCCCAACTATTCCCAAGAACTTTCTTTACCTGTAAGATTTTTAACCTCCTCCTGGAAAGGAGTTCCTGTGCTTTTTAAGTATTGAGTGATAAGTGCGGTGACCGGTCAGTTCCTACACCAGGTAAGTTGTTTGTGATCCTCCCTAGTACCCATTAGATCCCATCATGACAAGATAATCTATTAATAGGGCAAGCTAGGTCCAAACCACCCGTACTACCAAAACCCAGGGTTACACGATAGTCAAGGAATATCTAACAAAACCATAATTTAACAAGAAAACATCATACAAAGTATTACATAATAGGCAACACTTTTTAAGTTCTTAGCCGCTCATGTAATGGAGACACTGTTAGGATAGAAGATATCTATATTGATAACTCATAATTTTCAGTAATTCGTATTATGAACGATTAAATACAAAAATAAAACCCACCCCCACACATAAGTAAGTGTGATATCCCTTGGACTCCAAGTGGAATTCTTTGAAGGTTGGAAGCCTTTGTCGCCTCTCTAATTGGTTGTGGAGTAAGTGATGTCGGAATAGCTTGAATGAAGCCTCTATTTATAAATATCGAACCTGTTACGGCGTAACCAATAAAGGTGTTACGCCATAACCAACTTACACGGCATTCCATAATTAAGCAGCTGTTACGGCGTAACCAGATATGGTGTTACGTCGTAACCTTCATATAACTTCCTATGGTTCGTGATATCTTCATTCCATATTTGTGGATCTTCATGGTTTTGGCGTAACTGGATAAGGTGTTACGCCGTAACTATAACTTTGACGAGATTTCCTTCCAAATATAGGATTACGACGTAACTAGATATGGTGTTACACCGTAAAGTCTTCCTTGATCTTCATACTTGCTTAATTTATGTTACGGCGTAACCATTTTTGGTGTTACGCCGTAACATTCTTCAGAATTTACACTTTAAGTCCTTTTTCCCTTGTTTCTTGTCACTTTCCTGCATTTCACCTGAAAACTACAAAATAATAGAAAATATCTCGTTTCAAGTGTTTGTGAAACATTTGCAGGTATTTTAGGGGGTATTTTGCCACCAAAAAGTATTAAATATTTGATGTTATTACTCTTAGTGTTCGATACCCTACTTACCATGAAACTCTACCCGATCGGGTACACTGCCCGTCAAAGTGTTGTTTTAGGATAAGTCGGCTATATATAAATTTAAAACTTGGTAATAAATAAATTGACCCTACACGACAGCACATCCCACAGGATTTGTAGCAATTCACAATTTGTTTATCAAGTAACAAAGCTAAATGATTGTCATGGGTCAAATAGCCAAAACGTGTGTATAAAGTAAGCAAGAAACAATGCATGATCAACATAACATAATAGATCGAGATAAAGTGAGACTTTATATAAACAATTCATACAAGTCATATATGACGGGTAACCATAATAACAAGCATATCTACCAATGATAACATAGAATCCTTTCGGCCTAGATACTACATCATCACGAGCGCATTTCCCAACCCGGACGGTCAACATAAGGAAGGGTCTTAAACACAATTTCACTTAGGTTATTTATAGATTTACTAATCAATTCTCAAAAGATTAGCACCGAATTGTTATAGACTGACAATGCGAAATTCATCGAGACAATAGACAAACCAAAATATAAACAATGATCCAAGTAAGATAACATCGAATTCATAAACATATATATTCACAAGTCATAGCAAAATCATCCAAATATTATTCATGTTACACATATTGCCAAAACAAATGAAGAACACTACATCATAACCAAACGAATAACCAATTGTTCCCACAAACAACCAACATCCAAACCTACTAAGATAACCCACGGGGCTGTCACTAAACCGCTAGAAATCAAGAACACATCGTCAAATGGTATGTTTTGTAACAACTATAATATAGTGAAGGAATTAGAGATTTGGTGTGAATCGTCTAATCCTTATGATATGATGTGTTTAGGTTCTGGAATTATGGTGTTTGGTGTCTGGAACTGGTGGTGTTTCAGTGGTGGTTCGTGGTGGAGAGTAGTGGTAGCATGGCGAGATAAAGGGGTGTTTGGATCATAGGATCCAAGGATCCTCACAACTCCTTCCTCCTCTCCAAAGTCTCCAATGAAGTTGTGTGTGTTGATATATGTTTCTCCTGGAGTTTTAGGGATATTTATAGGGTAAACTTACTTGGGGACCAAGAAAAAGATAAATGTCGTCGATTTTGAGGCTAAATTTACGTTTTTAACGCATCAGACTGAAAGTGCGGCGCATATTTTTATTTTGTATGCGGTACTTGGGATTTCTTGAAAAGTGCGCCGTACTTATTGAGAAGTGCGGCGACTTGGTGCGTTTTTAGCTTTTGGACCAAAAATCAAATTTGTAAAGAATTCTTTCCCGGTCGCGTAGGCACCAGAATCGCGTCAATCCGAGTTCGTATGCTTAAGTTATGGCCGAAACAGTGGACATGTGTCGGGAGATCTTTATCTTGAGTTATTTCTTCGTCTAAGCTTCAATTCATCATGTATTCTTCCGCTTTCTTCCACGACATGTACCATGAACCTATAATAGCAAATATACTCGATTAAGTACCAAAAGTTCTTATTAATAACCAAAATAGATATATAAAAGCACTGATAACACATATAAAAATAATTATAATTTGAGTGTTATCATCTTCCATGGTTAGATCTGATTCATCCATTTTAACCTAACCTGGAAAATACTCACAAAGAACCAAACAAAAGCAAACACAAAAATACAAAAACAAATAAAAGACAGAAATTTACACTAATCTGATTTACACTAATTCTAGGGGTTAAGTTAATCTAGGGTTAAAACCAAAATATTAAAAATAAAGATTAAACAACTTCACTTTCTGGCAACGGCGCCAAAAACTTGACGTGTCATTGTAGTTTAGGTATTATTTATTTATCAAGTTTTACATTTATATTTTGCCGACTATACCTAAAACAACACTAACGAGCAGTATACCCGATCAGATGTAGCTTCGTTGGTAAGTAGGGTGTCGATCACTAAGAGCGAGAGCGTTAATCTTTTAGTTCTATCAATATTTTGGTTAACTAAATTAAGTCAATTTAAACTATGTTAATTCTAATCTATGTTAAACCTATGCTAAACCTAGTTCTAATGGATAAGGGGGTTTCAGTCTGAGAGACTGGCACAGGTTTGGTGGTGACTTAAATCAATTTAAAACACAATAACACACGCAAGCAGATAATCAAAAGATAGAAGAGCGGTCTAGCCAATTATAAGAAAACTGTATTAACCATGATTAATCCAATTAAAACGCATGTTTGTTTATTTTAGTGCAATGAGTGCTTATTTCGAGGCGGCATATCATTCCAAGATTTAGGCGGTACTTCTTCCTAAAACCTAGACACGTAGAATTCTGTCACAATTAAACGCATCCGCATAAAGCATCCTATTTGTTGATTATAATCTATCTTAGGAGATTAATAATGGTGATCTTATTAAACCCTAGCTCATGGAGACTTTACCCACTTACTGCTTAACGACTCTTTATATACTAGTAGTCCACTGTCCGGGTCTTTACCAAAGGAAGAAGAACGCTATACTAGGTCACCTGCTAGAACAACTTATTCTCTTAAGTGATTGGTAAAGACATGTCAAAATTTGTGATCCTATTACTCTAGATTGTTTCCAAACTAAAAAGGGGTGTGCCCCCCCCCCCCCCCCCCCCCCCCCCCCCCCCCCCCCCCGTGGGGGGATATATAAAGTGCGGGTTATGGAGAGCAATCCCTGCATCTGCTAGCTATATATTTTTGCATTCCTAGATCAAGTGGAATGATAGGTCGCATACTTAAGCACATAAACAAGTATGAATTGATAAACATAATCAACAACCAACGATAAATTAAGCAAACGATATAAAAAAACAAAACATTTAAATCTTCATAAACATGGCTAATACCTAAGGGTATTAGCCTTTAACCATTGTAATTAATACAAGAATAATAATCAAATCAACCAAGGTAAACTAACTGAGTTAAACGAATGATACCACAAATCGAATGATTCTTAGAGTATAAGGGATTACAAGGAGTTTCCTATATAATTAGAAGCTTTGCTTGACCTCTTCTGCTCTTCTTGTCTTCTGAAAATCAACTTTTGTGGTTAAGGTATCGAAAATATGATCAAGCACACCTAAAACTCATTTTTAGGTTTTCTGTTTATAGTGTCTAGAATAGGGTCGATACGCCGTATTGGTTGAAGTCAATATGGCGTATAGAGAGTTTCTTGGAGTAGGGACCACGATCAATATCTTCCAGAATCTTCGTATATAATAAATCTTAGATACGACGTATAGTAGCTCCTGGATACGGCGTATAGGTCTTTGTTATTTGTAGCTTCTTGTGAAGTGCAGGCACATATACGCCATATCTTCCTTGATGGATACGACGTATAGAATGTCAGAATAGTATTCTTTATATTTCTTTGTTTAAGCTCCAGAATGCATGCCTTTTGGCTAATCTTCACGACGTATATAATGTCAGAACAGTATTCTCAAATATAAACAATTAAGTACCAATTCATGCAATAATTATATAAAATAGGTAAGAAACATGAGATAAATGATGCTATAAAAGTGACATTATTTGATGTCATCAAATGTCTCCCCACTTGAATCCTACTTGTCCTCAAGTAGCCTTTAGAAGATTTATGAAAATGTATCCTAAAGGATTTTTCGTAAGCAATGTATTTGTTCTAATTACCCAGTACACAACCAAAACACCGCACGAATTGGGAACGATATTCACTCTAAACTCACTCGACTAAATCTATGTGGTAACATACTAACTAATCACTTAATTGCTGGTCATGGAGGTATTCTTTCATAAGCTTGGCAAGGATACACATCCCTACCCACTAAAGCTGAGGAGTAACTAGTTTATAAGGTAAATTAGGTTTTTAAAAGGCTTTAAGGGCTTGATCACTCTTCCAATCATTAACCTTATACACTATTCCAGAAAAGGTGACAAAATCACACATACACACCCATAACGATATGATAGACACATATGACTACATTCGAACCTTAACTTGAATAAGCTAAAGGATATGACTAGTAGTATTTACCAAAAGTCATAAACCAGTAAGGGCGATAAAACTACATATACACATCCATAACGATGGAATAGACATACATGATTGCATTCAATTCCCTCACTCGAGTAAAACCAAGGGTTAGCTAGAAGAGTGATATAGGGTATGGATCTTCTAATCCTTTCTCCAAACGTAATAAACCAACAAGGCGGACAAAATCACACATGCATGCCTGTAATGACAGAATAGACATATGTGATTGCTCGCATCCTCATTCGAGTAAGACCTAAGGGTTAGAGATTAGGAAAGGGAAATAATTGTTGTTAAATAAAAATATACAAAACAAATAGACAAAGTCCAAACAAATAAGGTACAAGTTGCTAGATACTTTCCCCGACCGAACCCATGATAAAGACACAAATCATGGACTACTCCATTTTTAGTAGATACGAAACAAACTCAAAAAATGTCTTCAATCAAAGATAAATGAAAACAACCCTTAGTTGGCGTTCCCATATCGGTCAACTCCCAATCATCCACCATAATATACTTCACTTTTTACAGAAATAAGTGGCGATATTCTACCACTCTTTATGCAAAACTTGCTACATCGTTGATTTATAACCTCGTTAATCAACGAATAATAGATCATTCAAATAATACCATCGGTTTAAGCTTTAACGAACCGACTATCTTCATAATTTCCTCCTCTTTTTTGCAGCAATTTTCTATTTTTTTTTATTTTTTTATAAACATAAATGATACACTATGAATCTCGGTGTAATTTCACCATTTTCATGATCATAATAACTCCGGATATTTTCTTCCATAATTCTTCATACTCGGATATACCAATAATTGTGAAAGTAGTAAAAATACATGAGTTTAAACTACTTTTACATTCCCATTTCAATGTGTAATTTTCCCAACCATACCATAGATAGAAAATGACACAAGACACATAGGAAATACATACTTTACACTAAAGTAACTAGCAACTGATAGATGGACTTAATATAACAGGGTAGGCTAAGGTGTAAAGGTGTAACGAAACAAATAGTTGATGAAAACAAGAATGGTTAAATAGGTTTTTCTAGGGGAACCTTACTCTTAAAATTAGAGTAAACAAAAGGGTTTATACGGGGGTTAAATAACCGGTGTGGTTAGTTAATAACATAACATATATAGGCTTTTGGGGTGTAATCCTAGAAGTTTACCAATTTAAACAAGTTGTTTCCTATGGAATTAGAAGCTTTGCTTGACCTCTTCTGCTCTTCTTGTCTTCTGAAAATCGACTTTTGTGATTAGGGTATTGAAAATATGATCAATCACACCTAAAACTCGTTTTTAGGTTTTCTATTTATATTGTCTAGAATAGGGTCAATACGCCGTATTGGTCGAAGTCAATACGGCATATAGAGAGTTTCTTGGAGTAGGGACCACGTTCAATATCTTCCAGGATCTTTCTATATGATATCTTTGGATACGGCGTATAACAGCTCCTGGATACGGTGTATAGGTCTTTGTTCTTTGTGGTTTCTTGTGAAGTGCATGCACACATACGCCGTATCTTCCGTGATGGATATGGCGTATAGAATGTCAGAACAGTATTCTTTAGATTTCTTCATTCAAGCTCTAGAATGCATGCCTTTTAGCTAATCTTCACAAAGTACTCCATAATTACTGCAAATCTTAAATATAAACGATTAAGTACCAATTCATGCAACAATTATATAAAATGGGTAAGAATCATGGGATAAATGATGCTATAAAAGTGATGTTATTTGATATCATCTGCTTGATTTGGTGGATCATTTCGAGTGTATGCTTACAACAAAAATCAGAGTTAGAAGCATTATGATCATGAGGATTTATAGATGCATTTTCTATAGATCTAAATGTGTGTAAAATGCTAGAAAGAGTGTGTTTAGAGTGATGAAAAACGGATTGAAAAGGCTCCTCAATTTATAGGCAACAACTGATTTTGTCGGTTCCCTTTACAATGGAACCGGCTTTGTAAATCAAAGGGAACCGGTGACGCTCCAATGTAACCGCCTGACCAGTATACATAAACAAGACATTTTATGTCCTCATTCATCCAAGTTCAAAACTTGTGACGCCACCCATGAGGTAAAACTCAGTTTAATCAAAAATGTGTTTATGTATATGTACTTTAAAAAGGAAAGTTAATTGTACATGTGAAAATGTAAGTAATCTTTTGTAAAATAAAATGTTTGTATAGAAATACTTGTAAATGCAAAATGTGAAAAGAGGTTTGATCATAATGCAACATAACAAACATGTACGAACCTGTGTTGTGACATACGAGGACTTGAGACGTCGAGATGCTTTGATGTATGTTGACACAAAATATGATTACGAGTAACTAGTATACTTTACGTTTATGTATTACAAGTTACATGTTTGTCATCATCAAAATTAACGAGAATGTGTAGATTAAATATCTTAATAACAATCTCCTACTTTTTGATGATGACAAACAAACGTGTAAACGTAATAACTCGTAAAGTGTAAAGTTACTTGTATCCGTGTACTACCTTTACATTACCTTCTCCGTTTACACTCTTCTCCCCCTTCTGTTGAAAAAAGGGTGTGTCCTTGGAGTTTAACTTCATTTCTCCCTGAAAAGGTGAGCTTGCATCATCCCTAGTGAAGTTAAAATATCTACTTCAACCCCTTATGGTGTTGCATCCCTAGGTTATTGTCCTTGGTTTATAGCGGATCAATGGATTAAATTTGAAAGCTTAACCTACAAAAGGTTAGTTTCGTGCAACATATATAATAAAAAATATAGGGGAACTATATGATGAAGAAAAAAATGACATCTTCCTTTGGTCGAAACGCAAAAGATTTTCAAAGAGAAAAGTGATGATGAATGCATGCATGCTCTCCCTTGACGGATGCTCCCCCTTATGATTAAAAAGCTACAAACAAAAATTAGTGCAAAACTAGATTCGTCATTGGACGAGTAAAATATATACAACAAAGTGTATATAAGATGCATTCTATAAATGCTCGATGAAGCTCCCCCTTGCTCGAGGGCGTCAAGTATGCTCCTACAAAACCAAAAATTAGTGCAATAATAGCTTTTTTCCTTAGACAAATATGTCATATACAACAAAGTGTATAGACGACTCGATATGATTGCATGACGAATTCTCCCCCTTGTTCGAGGGGCGTCAAGATGAACATAGAAAAAGAAAAATGAATGATGCAAACTTCATCCTTAGATGAGTATGATGATAGACCTAAAAGGGAATGATATGAAAAGTGCAAATTTCGTCCATAAACAAGAATGCCATACACGCTAAAGTGTATATATGAATTTGAACCCACAAAAAAATTTAGTGCAATATATACTTCGTCTCTCAAGGAAGTCGAATACAATAAGATGTATATATGATGCAAAATATAAATGATATAACCACAAGCAACTCAAATTAGAGAATTGTGATCATATACCAAAAACATCTTATGAGGTGTAGTCTTCTACTAAGAAGGACATACAACCATAAGGAAAGAAAAAATAAGAATACAAAATGATTCTCAAAATAAACTTCTAGAAAAATAAATTAGAAGTAAGATAATTTCAAAAAGTATAATCCTACTACTTGCATCATCGTGGTTGGTTTTGGTAGCGAGGTTGTTATAGGTTGTAAGGATGTGATTAAGAATGAGACGCATTTCATTACAAAATTCACTTGGATTTTGACAAAAGAAGCATATGAGTGTCGGGATATGTGGAAGGTGATTTAACCTTCATGGGTTGTATTGGTTGTGAGTCACTAGTAGGTTATGGTTATGGTGGTGGTGGCAGAAAGATTCATGATGATTCTTCTTGTAAGAAAGACTTAGTGGATGACTCAATATTAATAGAAGTAAAAAAGATTTATCACTAAACCTTACCTTGCGGTATGATGTATCACGTGAGGTGTTAAACGAGGTGACTTTGTAAGTGGTAAAAGAAGTAGCGGAAGATGGTGATGATGATGCAAGCAACTACCAATGTATGCATATTTATAAAGGGGTGAGGATGATTATGCATGTATGAATATGTAATGAGAGATATGGATTAAAGTATGATAAATGTGCGAATGAGCACAAATTGACTTGATAAGGAAATCGATCTTTATCGACCTACACAAATTTAAACGAGTTAGTTTTAAGTATAACACAAATCCATATGAGTGAAAACCCCCTAGATGTGCATGTTGTAAGGTTTTTGGTCATACTCAGGAGGAGTGTCCCAAGAATCCAGGTTCGGGTGTGGCGAAGAACTTGAAGAAGCCTAGTCAGGCTTCTAAAGGTGTTCTAATTGGTACCAGAGTAGGTTTTAAAACAACAAAAGAGTATAGACCTGTTTCTAAAAAGCTTGCTGCCAACTCTAGCGGTAATAAGAAGAAAGCTGTGGAGCCTACTAAAGAGGTTAGTAATTCAAACTCATTTGATGTGCTTAACTTAGTTTATAATGATGAGAATTTGGGTAGCAATGGGAGGACTTTAAATTTGGCTAGTAACGGGGCCAATTCTAGTAGCTCCTCGTTATGAAATGTTGAAACTAGTAGTACTAGCACTACCCCTATTATTGATAATATTAGAAAAATTGAAAAGCTAATTATTGATGGGAAAGTTACTCTAGTGGATGAGGATGGTAAACTGCTAAAAAAGGTTGATTATGACGGTTGAATCAGTTGACATCATCATATGGCTCGACATCTTAACTGCTCAGAACGGATGTTGGTTTTCTTGGAACTCAAAGTTTCTGCTAGAACAATAGTAGGGATTTCACTTATGAAAATAGGAAAAATGATGCAGACCTAATATACGCACAATGATATGTAACGAAGGACTCAATGCTATCAATCTCCTGACAAGATCTATCCACGAGATATGTGCTCAAAATTTCGGACATTAAGTTCAAAGTCGTAGGAAGAAATAGTTTCTTGTTTCTTTTATAGGTACTAATACAACTTTGGTGACCGTACACATACATCAAAAGCGGCGAAGAAGTTTTTGACTATTGTAACGGCGCTCAGATGGTGAAGGAAAACTACCATCCACATCCTTTGTACTTAAAAAGTTTTTCTGGACAGTAGATAAAATTTTATCCAATAGGACAAACCTGTACCCTAAAAAAAAGATCAAAGCAAGAATATTTTTTTAGCAACAGAAAGTTTCATATCAAATTCATTCCAACAAGTAAGAATGACACCCGTATCTCATCTTACCGCATGAATGATTTAACAAGTACGACAATAACAGACATTTCTACCTATTATAAATAAGACAAGTCTCATAATTAGTTCATGCTGACAAGGCATGAATGACTACGCTGTTTTACAATGCTGACTCAAAAAGGCAAAATTGGGGAACGATTTTGGAGTGTTACTAGACCCAAGGATAGTGTTAAAAATGAAGGGTAAAATTGTCTTAATAGCCCTCCTCCATAATTTCTTTCTCACAAACAGCTGCTATAACTCGCCAAGACATTTATGTTGATTTACAAAATCATATCTAGAAATTTTCATCTTTACATTTATTCACTACTGTTCATAATTTGATTTTAAAACATCATATCTCTCGACACGACTTATTTCCAAACACACCGTAATCAATTATCTCTACCTCATGAACAGGATGATAGATCTGCTTTTGATTAAGCAATCAATTTACAATTTTTGCGGTATTTTTCAATTTATACAACGATATGATATTAATCCTACTTGTCTCAAAGGTTTAATTATTTTCTGTTTTAAAAGATTAATTAAACACTAGTTTGCGCCTCATTTTGCTTTTGCGACACAATAATTTTGTATTAACAAAGTAACAATCATTGTTTAGAGGTTTTTTATCGTTGGGACTCAAACAAACTACATAAGGGTTACATTCCTAATTAATTCTACACTGATTTTAATGTTGAATGTTTAATTATTGAATTTGTTTGGGCTTTCAGTTTCACAAGTTTATGAAACATTCGCCAGTATTGACGAAATGCCTTCAAAGAAATAAGCTTATAAGGTATGAATGCTGTCTATTTCTGGTGATATGGTAGTCTTTACTTTATCTCAAGATGTTGATCTTTACATGAGTAATCTATATTATCAGATAAGCCGACACGTGATGAGGACAGAATCAAAGCTCGCATTCATCAAAAAGCACAAATAAGCAATTTAGAAACAAGTAAGTATCTCCCTCTTTAAATGCATTTTTTATAAATCATAATTTGAATTTGGTATTCTTTGTTTTGTTGTGCCAGTTCATGCTTTGTTTGGTCGTCAAGCATTTAAAAAATAACAAGAATTAAAATTTTAATTTTGACTTCTTGGAAATAATAGTTACGATATGAGTTTCACAACGACGCATCGAGTTTGATTATTTACTGTTTTACATCCATGTCACTTTTGTAATTCTTCAATATGTTTTAGGAATTGAAGAAGTCAATGTTGCATTATCAAGTGACTTTTACTTGGGAAAGGTAATTCTCCCCAACTTTTATCAAGTGACATTTAAGTACACATTCATGTAAGAACCATAATATGTATCTTGTTGGACTTCATTATTTTTGTTAGAACATGTAGTGATGCGCATTCATTATTTTGTTTAAACATATGCAGAGATTAACTAATGTGTACTTCAACATTTAAGTAATGATGTGAACCAAAAGATAAAATAGGAACACCTCAAGAGATTTATCTTTCTACTTTTACATATCTCTATTCAATATAACAATAAAAGGGTAGGATAAGCTGTGAAAACTACAATTGACATTCACGATTTGAATCACTTTACAACGCAATCATGACAATCATGTTTTTCTAAGATGAAGACAAGTGATCGCGGCAGTGCAAAGTGCGATTTGAGTTTAAGCAAGTGAGCTTGACTTAGGCGAATGAAACTGATTGATATACTGGTGGATCAATGCCGCACTGTGAATCTATGTATGTTGAGAGGATCTTAAGGGAAATAGCAAGGTCATCAACAAGCTTATGCAAGGGTTTGTTATCATTTTTTCGTGGGATAGATCGTGCTTTTACAATCTGCTGGTAATATCAGTTATGGCAGGTGGATCGTGAAGGGGCTATAAAAGGTAATGAATAATTAAACGTGGTAATGGAACGAGCACAAACACTTTGGGTATCAAGTTTATTAGATTGTTAATGCTATTATTGTGCAAAATATGATGATGAGAACTGTGGAGAATCGTTTAGCCCATCTAGGATTAGTTTTACAGATAACTTATATACGCAACGGAATAATAAAGAACAATAAGTTATCAAACAAGGTTTTACTACTAAACATCCAGGCCTTCATTAATTTGATCAGAATAAATGGTTACTAACTGTAACAAGGATTCACAATCCTTGAGGCTACACTAACTATCTAATAAACTAACTACTACTCTTAAGCGTGAACACACACACGCTTTTGCTAGACTCTCATTGAGAAGTCTACTATTCTAACTATTCTGGATATCTTAAACAGGCGCCTCTAATACCCTTTATATAGAGGGTTTACATGAAAACCTAGCTTACATAGGAAGCTAACTTAATTTATCAAATTAAGTCCTTGTTGTTTCATCTTTCTTTATTTATGCATATGTAGTTTTGTAATCATCAAATCTGAGATCCCAACAAGAACTATACAGAGTTAAAGTGGGGGCGGCATTTTGGTCACATTCTTGAAAGAAACTAAGAGTTCCATGCTTTAGATTTTCAATTAATATTAAAAAAATTATCTTACTGTTTTGAAGCTGTTTAGGATATTAAAAATCTTTTTTGTAAAGTGAATAAAGGGGTGTTTGGCAAATCTTATTTGAGGAGCTTAATGCCATATTATGTTTTATAAAAGCTATTAAGATCCTTGAATTTTCTTTGATTTCCATTAATTTTAATTAAAGGTAAAAATTTCATTTTTCGATTTCTATTATGAGTTACTATGTTGTTTTATAAAATTTGTTGTGATTTTATATTAGGTTTTTTGGTATTTCAATTTTTTGTTTGTTTGAGCAGATGTGGTGATGCCACTTTAGTAAGTTTGATGGTATTACATTTGATTTTGTTTTAGTTTGTTAAACAAAGCTAAGTTGGTTTTTTGTGTAATGATGTTGCAGGGATTAAGTTTCGAGTGGTTATGTATAGCATTCTTGCTCAGGTATGCATACATATTCATAAGATGCAATTATTTTTTAGTAGAACTAGATAATGAATTCCATCAAATCGATTATGTGGTCTTTAAGATTTGGCTCAACCAGTAATATGAAATTGTAAGTTGAGGCTTCTCTAGCTTGCATCGCCTTCCACTACTTTAACATGCTATTAAGTGTTTGGATAGTTTTGATTAATGAATTACCAGAAGTAGATTACCAATGGTTATTTTTATACGCCCAAAGGGAATTTACCAATGATGTATCCTATTTGCTATACTCTTTTACATCAAAAATATTCTATTGGTCGTAATTCGATATTAGAGATCAAAATCATATTTCATTGTTTTTTCTTGACATATCAGTGCATGTCACAGATGGGATCAAGTCTCTGGGAGATGCTTCTACAAAATTAGACATGCTCATAGTGGACGTGGACTCTCCACATTCAAGGTTAGTATTTCTCTTAATGTTAAATGTTACATTTATAAAAGTTTTTTTTGGTCATGCTCACGTTTTAAAGTTTAATCTTTCACCTTATTAGTGCAGCTCTGGAATGACATGTCCTGCTGCAGACTTTGTTTAGGAGTCATTTCTCGTTAAAACTTCTCTATCTGAGGAAGGCCTTTTTGTTATCAATCTGGTATCCCGGTCTCCTGCCATCAAAGAAATGGTTATATAAAAAATGAAAGTGGTAAGAACTGTTATCAAATTTATTATAAGTGCATAAGACTACTCAACAATAGTCCATTCTTCATGACATTGTCTTTTTAATGGGTGTTTCTGAATGCTGTAAAACTGCATTTTTAAGGGTGTTTTGGTAGTTTGAAAGGGTCTTCGTAGGTCGTTTTAATGATTATTTGGTGCTTGATGTGCGGTTATCGTAGGACTTCTACACGAGAAGTTTTACAACTCCCTAGGTAGTGCACCTAATCGTTGTAGTGTAGTATGGGCAAGACT
>BQNB010115541.1:0-21540 GCA_026074375.1 Tanacetum coccineum
CATATTTCCATCTTTTGGCATATTTTTGGCTTTTATTGGCGAAATCCTGGGTATTTAATGTATACAATTTAACACTTATTAAATAGCCACTTACTCCTTACTACTTTAGCATTGGAAGAAGGGTCTACTTCAATCCAGACTTCATTAACTTTCATAGAGTTCATTTCCTCATCCATTGCACCTTGTCATATTACCTTATCAGGGTCAAGCATGAAAGCTTTATAATTAGCAGGTTCTCCAAGATCCCCTACTACATCATCTTCAACCTCCATGTTTAGACATAGACGGTTGGGTGCACGTGTAGTCCTTTCAGACCTTCGGACAGGAATTAATTCCGGTGGATGACCCAAACTTTTAGGTTCTACTGGGATTACGCTAGTGTTTTCAGAAGGTAATGTATCCATATGATCATCTTCCAGATGATAATCTCTCCCACTGAATTCTTGAGATATGAGATCTCTTTCAAGAAAATCTCCATACCTAGCAACAATTACTTTGTTTTCAGGTGGAAAATAAAAGTAGTAACCCATAGTTTCCTTAGGGTATCCTACAAAGATACTGTTAGATATTAGAAAAAGACTCGGTCACCCTGTGTATTTTAATGTTTATTATAGCTCGTAGTTTAATAGTTAATAGTACGTTTTTTGGTTTTAAGTCGGGTACGAATACCCGGTATATTGTAAGTACTATATAAGCCTCTTCCAACTTTGGAAGAGGCAAGCTAGTCATTACTTTCCTTTTTTATAAAGAAACAAATTTTCTCTCTCTAGAAAACTCTCTCAAGTGTTTCTCTCTCTAGAAACTAGCCAAATCCAAGAATCGACCCCGTGTTATGATATATGATATACCACATAGGTAAAGGGATTAAGGTTTACAAGTTAACCTAATACACATGTCAAGCATTAAATAGGTGGTTGAGCTACCATTTAATGTACACATGCTTTATAGTACCAGGCACGGTCCTTTAAGGAAAGTTGATGTACTTCTATACCAACTTTAAAAGTAATATTTCCTAAGGAGATTGCTTTTTTCCTTTTGACATAAAGTAATCTTTTTCCCGCCTTGTAAACCTTCTAAAAGTGAAACAACATGTTTCAACTTCTGTTAAGGAGATAGACAATGTTCAGCTTGAAATTGCCAACCAAGCTGAACTGAAGCTCTAACCAAAAGTCCTTCTTCAGTTTCTGTACTACTACATATACTGAAGTGAAGATACTTCCCAATCTTCTAAGGACCTGAAAAGCTGACGCTGAAGAAGCTTCAATGACTCAAGCTGAAAGACTTTAGCTTGAGAAACACTTAGGGGATTTTATGTTTAAATCTACTAAAAGACTGAAGGGCTCAAGAACTGAACCCAACACTTGGTTAATTAAGTGACACATTTGATTAAGTCAATCAAATATAAGTCTTGATTTAAAATGGTTAATTTGTGAAAACGCTCTTTTGACGAGAAAAGCTTTTTTGGTGAATTAAGAATAGAATTTAGATCATAATCATCACCATCGCTACTGAATTATATGAAGCTATCCGAGTCGTCATAGTTCCCTATCATTGAATTTACTCCTTGTTACTTACTTGTTATTTTACTTGCAAAAGTTATTATCATTTGTCTTACATTCTTGTGATTATACAAACATAACAAAATCCCTGTTGATGGACCTGGTCTTACCTGAAATATTATACTACATACGTGGGTTATACTTTACCCGTATGTTGGTTTAAAATTCGGTGAAACTAGTATTATAAATTTAAAGCTTTTACAACACATCAGTAAGTAACATTAATTATATTATTTTCATAAAGATATGCAAATGTGCATTCTTATAACGCTCTTAATATAGCATATTTCACATTGTCACGCTTTAGTATACTCCTAAGTCCTAAAAGGCTTAATCTTGTTTAAACTCACAACATCTTGTTTACTCTCTCATTTAACCCTAGAATTCCACACATTTTGATTAGGATTATGTTAGCTGAAATTAAAACATGTTAGTTGAGTCATATTAGGACAAGTATTAGTGGACAATGCAAACTTCATCTTTGCTATACATCATTAGGCACATATAAGAATTCTATTTTCTAACATGAGAATTGACTACTGGAGAACCTATTACACTAGAAATTCAATATAACCTAACGATTGAATTGCTTCTAAGAGAGAAGTTGGGTTTGTGGTATAACCCGTAAAAATGGTTGTGTTTAGCTTGAATTGAGAACCACTAGTGATAGTCTCGTATTCATCCTCTAACTTGATTAAATGGCCCTTCATAAATATGCCAAATGTTAGTTTAAATTGATGAACTTTGTATCTCATTAGGATTGCATATTATACAAGTAGTAATTAGGATTCTTTTCAATCAATCTAGACTACTTGCATCTCGCATATGTGTTTTTGAGATTTCAAAATGTTAACTTGTTCCTGTGAGATATGATTACATTTCTTCATGCTATTTTCATACTCAATGATTATTTGCTTAATTGTTGAATGCATAATTATTTGAATGGTTTTGTTTTTTCTTAGCAATCTCAGTTTAATATCTCTAGGTTTATCTTTATGATACATGTTGTAAAATGCTACATGCTAACATATTTTGTATAATATATGCATGTGACGTAATCATAGTTTTATGTGACCTTTTATATGATCTATGTGCTTTTCTGGTGCACCCACACTATACTATTTTGATACATAATAAATTAGGTTTGTCTATACAGATAAACATATAGGCATCACATAGTCTTATACATCAATATCTTTGAATGTATAATTAATACGCTTAAGTGACTTAGTGTCATTTGCATGTGTCTTTTGTGTTTAGGGTATTGTCTCGTGTCACTAAAATTTATCGAATACACATGCATAATCGTTTTACTCCCTAAGGATTTTAGTTCAGATCACTTTGATCATTATCTTATTCATTTACTTGATTCTTTTCTTCATGAAATATGCTTTCTGTCACTCGCCGTAAACGGTCAAATAATCAAAACTCCTCATAGTAACTCGCTCCCACTCTTTTGTTACTATATCAACCGCCTCCTATATTTAGGGATCCGCTCCTTAACTACAAACGGTTATATCACTCATTTTTCATATCTAATTCATTTCATGAAAACCTCAATCACGACTCTACCACTATATAGATGGCAAATATCTTCTCTTCACCATTTCCGCTACCACATTTAAGATAACCTCATACCTCATCATGTGATTGTTTTATGAACATTCGTAATGCTTGAGAAGAGCTACGTAACTTCACGGTTGAAGATCGTCGTATGCTAACCACCATCCGTCTTAACATTGTCAAGCTCATTGCTTCAGTCATCGCTTATTTTCTTCTTTATTTATTTATATTATTCGACACATTATGTCCGAATGATCACAGATTAAGTAGGAGAGAAAACACACTCGTTCATATATATTCTTTCACCAAACACTTTCAAAAACTCACTATTTAGTATCAATACCTCCTCAAGAAAAGAACACGTTATTCTTTTGAATATTAGCCTCCTCACAAGAACCTTTAATCCTTACGTCAACTTTACAAGAACGTCGTCAACCATACACTTAAACCTTACAACTATACTTTACTCTTGATAGTTATAGTTAGTTCAAAAAACCTTCAATCCTAACAAACATTATATTCAAAGCATATAACTGCACAATCTTGACATGAAGAACATTATCACCTATACCAACAAATATTGGTCCTCACTTGCAAACTCCCATACCAAAGAAACTATCTCCTCAAGAACATCACACACTTGTTCTATATCGTTATAAGTGATCCTTTTATTTTTTCCACAAATGTGTCTTTTATTTTGTTTCCACTTACTAGCAAGTGAAGAACATAAGGAAGATATTCAAGCTTCAAGTGTTATTGAGTCAACACATTGTTGTGTCTTTCATTTTCCTTTCACCATGAAAGATTTACTATCTCGTCTCACATATCCACATTCGTTCATCAACATTGATAACCAACAATGCACCCAACAAAACACCCAATAAAGCTATGAATTCATAATTAGAACAATGCACTTGTTACATTAGGATCACATGCAACTGAATCACGCTTGTCTTTTTTAGTGTAAACGATATATTAATCTAAACCGTCTTTGCCAATCTTAGCTCAACACCTTCCCTCTTTATTCTCGCCCATACTTCCGCACTTTCCATTATATGGAATCATTTTCACTCACATCTAGGTGCATATCATTTTTCACTATATTTACCCTTTTCATAATATAAATTTTTAGTATATATTTTGGCATGACTTGTCAAAATATCAGTGACATTCATCTACTTTTAAATGTCATAAAAACTTTTCTTCTAAGAACACACTTATAGTATGTCTTCTCAAACAATCATCCTTATTGTCAACATGTAGTTCGACCTAAAGTCTTACGATGATGTTTTTCCTAGAATACCCCAAACATGAAAAGCACACATAATGCTTAACAAATAAACCTTGAGAATTTAGGAATCTCTCAATGCAACCCTTGACGAAATTCTATCCGAATCTAAATCATCATCTTTGGTAGATAATGCTATCTTAAGAAACATATCGTTTTAAATACGTTAGTACTCCTTATTCGAATGACATCTTAGAAGAAGTCATTCTCAAAACAATAGTGTGTCAATCAATAAATGATTTCTGTTCTCATTTATTAAAGTTGGTGTGATTGGTTGAACAAATTATATCGAAGAGTGTCAGTCGAGTTTTATCATTAGTCCTTAAGCATGTGTCTTGGTTCTTTTTATTTCATCATTTAGGTTGTTGTTTTTAAACAACGATTGCATGTGTCTAGTTTCCAACATTCCTTGAAAGTACCATACTTTAGAGTACTCATACTTTGTTCTCCGATAGTGACTTGCTATACATATTTTTGCTATCATCATCTCTTCTTTTTGTGAAAATATTATTTTTAACGCTTGCATGATACTTAACATCTTTATGACTTGGTATGTTATCCTTTTAGGACCACTAGTTGCTATTATTTATAATTTAAGTGTTCTCATGCAAAGTGCTTTGGGTTTTGGCTGCAAAATTGGGCTATGCCCATTTCTAAGGGTCTCATGGATCGACGAATTCAAGGTTGGAGGATCTGTATGTGCTTATGGTAGATTCGTCTCTCACGAGGTTCCAAAATTCAAAATTTCGTGATTTTTAACTTTTAGTACTCTATTTATTAATATGATTTTACACCTTAGGATAAAACACTACTTTTATATAGCTATACTTATTATCATCACTATATATGTGCGCTTGTCTACTAACTTTGTTATGTAACACACCTTCATAACTTGATTCCTCGGTGCTCTAAACAAGGGGGAGCTACCGTAAAGCATTTATTGAGTGCTTCTTATATACACATAGTTGTATATACTCGTCCAACAGAGAATCTAGTTTTGCACTAACCTTAATTTTAGGTTTTTAATCATACCGTGATGCCTCGAATAAGGGGAAGCATTTGTCAAGAACAAGCTACACGCATTCATCATTTTTTACTCCTTTTGTTTCGACAATAAGGACGAGAAGATAGTCTAACTTAGCTTATCCCCGTGTGTCATCTGCTATGTGTATTTTCTAGATAATATATTTCTCCTATTGCTTCATTATATATATTATGTTGCATAAGGTTAAGTCTTTGTAAGAAATATGATTCATGGATTCGTTAGCAACCAAGGTCAATAATCATAGGAGTGCAATGAGCTAGGGGGAGCTCAAGGATATCAAAGTATATAGCTTAGAGTTTCTTAGACGAGGATGATTGAAGTATAACTTTACTAGGGATGATGCAAGCTCCCCTTTTTGGGGAGAAGCGAAGTTTAACTCCAAGGACACACTCTTTTTGTTTCAACAATAGGGAGAGAATAGTATAAACGGAGAATGATCGGATAAGGAAGGTATTTAAACGGGTATTGCCATTAAGACACTTTGTTTCGACATTGGAGCACACTAGAACACACACCTTTTTGTTTCGATAAAGGGGGAGAAGGAAGTGTAAACGAGCAACTTTTAATTTTACTATATGTTACGGTTTACATATTTGTCATCATCAAAAAGGGGGAGATTGTATTACGATATTTAAACTAAACAGTCCCTTTGGTTTTAATGATGGCAAACAAGTAACTTGTAATACATATTGTAAAATGCGCAAGTTACTCGTGACCACAACTCATCAACGCAAACCACATCAACACCTCTCGACGTCTCGAGTTCACTCATGCTTTAACACAAGTACGAATATGTTTGTTATGTTGCATTATGATCAAATCATTTAACAAACCATTGAGAATGTTTAAAATACTTTTTAAAGTCATTAAGTATTTTCTATCACTTAAATAAATGACTTGCAAGTAATCTTTTACTTAACAAGTGATTAATAATATTGTACAATAGGACAAAATTAATTACTAACTTAACTAGACAAGATCTTCTATTTCGGGAAAAAATCTTAGAAGATCAAAACATATCTTGTCATTTTAGATAATAGGACAAATTAATTAGTGAAAAGGGACAAAACTAATTAATTATTTTCTAGCCATTTATGGTAATAAATTGTTCATAATCTAACCAAATCTACCAAATATTTCCATATTAAGTTAAAAAATATTTTGCTTCTAGAAGCATGTACTTAATCTATTATTTAAGTACAATTAGGAGATTTTGTAAAGATATTTGGTTAACCACAAAAGACAAAATAACAACTAGTGTTTTGAAACTGCATACACACGGATCCACCAAATACACATACGGATCCGCCATGCCTGGATCCATGGATTCATGGGTTTTTAAAAAAACGGGCAGATTTGGTTTTTTATAAATTCCACCCACTTGCAAGCTTTTTGAGCAACTCTTTCACACCCTTCTATAAAAACGGGCATATTTTCACATACATAACCATCACCATAACCAAGCTTTGGCAATGTAAAAACACACATTCTCAAGTCTTTAAAACCTTACTAACTCTTGATCATAATGCTTCTAACTTTTATTTGTTGCAAGCATGATTCTACATGATCAACCATTCAAGCAAGCTTAGAGATCTTGCCATTATCATCCACCATAAGCCTACACAAATGAAGATCCACCACAACAGTCTTAGGGACTTGTCATCTTCATCAACAACATCATGCTTAGTGATCTTAATGTTTAGATTAGGATTTTACATCTAATTGACACTTTTGGTCTTGGATCATCATTATGCACCTTTATGTACCTGGTATGTGTTTAATTATACATACCTTTTACCTTTAAAAACGAGCTAAAATAACCAAAAACGGACTTAAAATGCCAAATATATGCTTGTTTTGCTAATTGTGTTGTGCAGGAACGAATATCTAAGAAAAGGACGAAAAACGAAGCCAAAACGACAAAACCGGACACGGAATGGAAAAGCGTGGAAAAGACAAAGTCCAGTCAAACAAAAAAGCCTGAAAAAGTCAACCCAAGTCAACCCCGACAAATCCAAAAGTCAACATGTGAAGAGAAATAAGTTTGAGGGTCAAAATTGCCAAATCCTAAACTTGTTTAATGAAGAAATAAGGAGAGAAATGAAGAGAAGGGCTCAAACTGCCAAATTTTTACTTATCGCTTTACATTAATATTTGCTTTTATCGCTTTATATTTATATATGCATTGCGTCTATGTTTGTATCATATATTGTGTTGTGGTGACATGCTTTATTTTATGCTCTCTAGTATCTTTATTGTTGTAGAATTATTATGGACACCTTTCATATTACGTCACATTTGATCGGTTGTTTGATACAAAAGTTTTAAGTTCATAATGGAAACGTATTCACCCCCCTCTATGATTCCAAAAACATCCTTGTGGTTTGCACACAATTGCACATTTCATCCTAAAACCCAATTAATCACACCGATTCCTTGTGGTTGTCCAATTGAAGTTGACTGGTCCTTTGACCAATTTGTCTTCTAATTGTACCGTCAAGTAGCCCCACGTGCTTGGCACGCGAGGGACATTTTTGTCCATTGAGTTTGATAAAACACCAGGGACGATTAATGTTACCACCTACACTCTGACATTTTTTCCCACCTAAAAATCCTCCCTTATAACTCCGACCCTCTTCTTTTCTTCGCAAAATCCCTATCAAAACCACCACCATCGCATAACCAAAGCAGTCTTCACATAACCCAAATCTGAGGGCCTTATGTGAATGTGAGAATCTTGCAGTCACTCGAACTTCATGGACCAACATTAATTTAGGTCGTACGTTCCTTGCATGCCTCTAAATTAATGGTTCAAGTTGTTGGGTTTTTTGTTCGACCCCCCCCCCCCCTCCACGTGTGAAAGAGCAATGATGATAATCCTATGTTTGTTAAGGGCAAGAAATATGGTGGACTATGATGTGATGGTGCTTGTGCAAAAACTTTAAACCAGCTTCAAACCAGAAATCAGGTGGTAATAATGAAGGAAACAAAAACTTCAAACCAGTTTTAGTGAAGCCAAAAATTCAATATCGCCCTAAAGCAAAGCAATCGAATGAAGGGTTGAACCCAAAGATGACTCATTCTGTTTGTAAGAAGAATGTTTCGACATCAGGTCATAGTTTTATCCCTTAGTAACTCGTTTGAGGCTTTAAATGTTGAAAATCCAGTTATTGAGGAAGTAGAAACGGGTAATAAGGCTTCTACGTCTGGTGTGCACGAGGAGGAGCAAAGTTCTACCCCTTTAGTAGAAAGGATTAATGTTTTTGAAAAACAGCTGCTAGATGGGAAATGTGTGCTGGTGGATGATGATGGTAAATCACAAGAAAAGGTGGATTATTCGGGTAATCAGGGTAGCGAGGATGAAGTTGAACTAGTTGAAAATGAAATGGCAAGTTATCTGGCTTCAACACCGTTGGGGGTTGGATATGGTACTAAGAGCTTGTTGGAACAATAAAGGGAAACATATGTAGATGATGACTACGACTCATACGATGATGATATGTATGAAGGTCAGGAAATTTGTTAGCCTTAAAGTACGTTGACTTATACGGTATTACATTAGTTGTCTATAGCCGTGTCATATAAGAGCTAGAAACGATAAGGTAGAATAAGTAGACGACACAAGGGCTATAAATACCCCTCCTATACTTTCATAGGAAGGTGAGGATAATCATGTGTATCTTATAAGTGTGTGTGTTTTCTTCTCCTTCTCTCTAAAAACACAAACACTCTTCCCTTTTTCTCTCTATCTTAATAATATGGCTACCTTTCATTTCTATCTTCCCCGACCTCCGGATCGTTGTTATGGTTATGAATCTTTAATGTTAACAAAATTCCTGACAATATACAATCTATATGCGATAATTTGGATATCAAGGTCCGAGGTCGAAAGAAAAAATAGATTACTTGAAGTTATTGAGTCATTTTTAATCTAGTCATAATTGTACCTTCCTATGGAAGTAGTTTGCCTATGTAACGGGCTGAGATATGTGATTCAGCCACAACCGTTGTACTGAACCTTTTTTTGGAGTAATAAATTTACCGGAGAAACTTTTTACCAAAAAAAATGATGCCTCTGCAAGCAAACAAGAGCTTGAAGATGTACTTGATTTGTAGTTGGTTGACATTTGCTTTTTTCAACTTTTATCTTAGTATGTTTTAGTTCAAGTGGTTGTCTTTTGGTTTAGTACTTTAATTTGATGAATACAAGGTTGAAATTGTTGTCTTTGGATGTTTATGTAGTTTCATCTTAGAATGGTTAGGATTATGATTTCAAATGATGTAACGACTAGTTGATTTTGGTAATTAAGTAATGGAAATTGGTCTATTTTATGTACATTGCTTGTTTTTTTTATTTTGTTGGTTGATGTGCATAGTTAAAAGTTGTTTTGCTTTAGTAGCAGTTGGTTTCGATGTCCAAAATGATCCGGTTTGATATTAGAAGGTCAAAACTCGACAAAATGAGAATGTACTACATTATTTACCAAACATCCTGCCTGAGCGAAAAGAGTTGAGTGAAGTGGCCTTGCGATTACGACTCAACACCGGGAACACGTCAACACAAAACAACCACCAATTATTCTTCTTGATTATCATATCCATAGTCAACGAGGTACTAAACAATCAAATTATTCTTCTTGCGTTAAATCTCTTAAAATTTAGTATTATTGCACACCACCTGTTTGATAAAACTCCTCAATGAATCAAGACACTAATTTTAGTCTTGAAATAATCTAATGCCTGTCAAGATTAGGATCCACATAGTGAATTAGTGTTTTCTACTTTATTCAATGAGTTGTTATAGTTAGGCTTTATTCAAGAGCTCTTAAAATGATCCGCTTTTTGTAGTTATTTTATGTACATTATTATGGAAAAAGGAATGCTTATAAGCTCGTCTGGATTACCTTACTTTTCGGGCTTTTGTGAATTTGGAAAAGTTTATAAGCCGGCATTTTTAGCCGGCTTATTGGGTTAAGATGGACACAGATTTACATACGTGCATAAGCACACACATACCTATCACAAAATATAACAACACTGATTTATTTACAAGCGTACACACTCATGAAACTATTGTGTAAAATCTGTAGAACCCAATTGTTTTGATAAGATGAAAATATATACACGGACTATGATCTTGAATTAGCTTTTTTTGAGAATATTAAATAGTTGTTACCTTGCCGAGCTAGTCTGGAATTCAAGTTATTTGTTTTATAGTCGTTTACATGTTCTAGTTGCAACCATTTGATGGACCTGAAGGTAGGGTCAAGGTTAAGATGTTGGATCTCACTTATTTGATTACAATTGAGCATGAAATACCCAACCAGGTTAGCATCATATCTGCTCAAGCTTCGTGATTTGATGAGCATGGACCAGTGTGTTATGTTCCCATATGCCCAAGATTGACCTTTACAGCTTGAGGTGGTAATGCTGTAGTACCAGTTTCAAAACCCTGTGCTCAAGATTGAACCGATTAACTCCAAAAGAATGGTAAAACCATATATGAAGTAATTAATTAGCAGCGTATTGTCGAAGGCTTCGAAGGAGACTCATATTACATACTAGTAATATAAATGTTGTGGAATGAGTAGTTACAAGATGATGATAAGTGATACCATTTAGGTTGTAGACATGCCTTCTGATGTTTGGTGCCATGTTGTATCGGTTTATTCTAGCGATTTTGATTCATACAATGGAACGTATTAGTTCAATTTCAATACATAATAGGCTTATACCAGTCAGTAGCTTTGTTCAAAACTTTCTACTGGTACACAGCAGAATCATATTGTGCTACCTGACAGCTGATTGATAAGTTATACTTAATAGCCAATAGGATAATGGAGTTTCTGTCATAATGTTGAGCCCTCTATGCACTATCACTTGTCTTCATGTTGCTTTTGCTATATGTTTTTGGCCACGTAGCAGTTGATACAGGCTCTCTTTTACATAGTAGGACATGAAAAAAAAGGTATCTATGCTGTGGTTTTCTATTACATCAAAAGAGATGGGAGGTTGCAGCACTTTTACAGAAGAACATCACACATTTCATTTTTTAAAACAATGTACTCACTTTTATATACATTGGAAATTTGTAGATTCGTGCGTCCTAATTTCTGATGCCATTTTGTAACGTACTTGTATATTCATGCTCCTGTTCAAGAAAGGAAAGTATTAGCTCAATTTTGAAACATAACATTGTTACAGTAATCAGTAGCTTTGTTCGAAACTTTATGTTAGATGCATAACCATATCTGCCTAATAGGATACTCGAGTGTCTGAATGTTGAGCCCTCTTTGCACTATTTTTATCTAGATGTTTCTTTTGCTATATTATTTTGGCTAAGTAGCAGTTAAAACAGGTTCTTTCATCTAAATAATAGGACATGAAAGTGTCAAAACAATGATGATACCCTGCTTCAAGTGCTAAAAATATAATGAAGCTCATTACTTTCTTCCAGCTCCATGTAGATATGTACATGCTTATTTGAGAAATAGTACTAAAGGGGCCTATCACTAGTACCTGCAAGTGAAGAAATTGATTGAGATATGCATACCATTGATAGGATTGTGATGTCTTTGATCTTGAGCAAAAACTGCTGCTAACAGGACTTTGTAATAGACCTGAAATTGATTAAATTTAAAGATCAGATTAAGGATGATAAAGTTGATGCAAGAAAGTATATACTAGTAATCAACAAATATAGCCATGTAACCATTATGAAAATATAATGAACAATTAAACCTCAGCCTACTAGTTAATTTTTATGTTTATATATTAACTGTTTAACGTTCTAAACTAGAATTATTATGACGCTATGCATTATTATCACAGGACCCCAGCCAATAAGTAACAGCTAATATGAACGGATTAGAACCCTTAAATACAAGGCTTGGATTGCTTAACATTAAGACTTGTCTTCTCTTTCTATGAGTATTATGTACCAATTCTTTAAATAGTTGTTCAAAACATTAAGTTTATTTCAGTAAATCACAAATCAGATGTCTGAAATTAGAGCTTATTATAAAAACCATAGTGAGAAAACTTTGGATTATTTGAGGCTAACTTTATAATAATCCTTGATTGTTTTCAGTTGGATCTATCCTTCCCGAATTTTACTGAACTGAATTGCCCGCCAGTGTTAAACTCTTATCTGCTATACAAAACACACGCACACCAAGTATGACCCCTGTTACTATCAAGCAATACGCAGGTAAAGTTCTCTGGCTGTAGTGATGTGAATGATATGAATCGATAATTATAATCTCCATCTATTGACCAGCCTTGAACTTAATCACAGATGATGTTAGCCTACTGATGGTGCTGGTCGATACAAATCCATTGTTCTGGAGCTCAACCGCTACTTCTTTCTCGTTCTCCAAGTTCCTATCTCAAGTAAACTCAAGCAAAAGATTCCTATAATGTCTTCACTATCATCAAAAAGTATTCTTAAGCTTTTGTTTAATGCAGCTCCTTTCGTTCTTAAACTCCATTTTACTACTTAATCAACTGAATCAAGTAGTGGTGATAGCTTCTGGCTTCAACTCATGTGATTACATTTATGATTCTTCGTTGGGGCCAACAAACCAGAGAGTTGAGACATTGTTGCAGAAATTGGAGGAGTTTGTGTCTAAGGATGAGGAGCTTAACAGGGATGACTCAGTTGACGGGATTGGGTCATCCTTGCTATCAGGCGCTCTATCAATGGCACTTTGCTGTATCCTTTTGTCAACTTGTACCGTTGTATATGTTTTATATTAACTTTTAGTTAGCGAGGAGATTGTTTAAACTAACAATGATGATTAGACATACAGCGCGTATTTCGTTCTGGTTCGCTTCATCCACAACCTCGGGTAATTGCTTTGTGCACTCTTAATTAACGTTTTATCTGATATTTTTCTTAATCTTACAAAAGATATATGATGGCAGATCTTATGTTTGCATGGATCACAAGATGGACCTGGACAGTATGCATCCTAATTCTGTTTATTCTTTTCTTTTTCTTGTTAGCAATTATCCTGAAAAATCTATATTTTGCAGATATGTTGCTATCATGAATTCAATTTTCTCTGCTCAGAGGTCCATGGTATGTGAAATGCATGCTTAGTTATAATTCCCTTCTTTTTTGCAGTCAGTATGCTGCTATACATTGCTGGAAAATTGCATCAGATCTTCAATGTCTTTACTTATCTTACTCTATATATGTATATATTTGGAACTTCTAGCAATTTTTTGCTTTGCTTTATGTAAATGACACAAGTGAACCAGAATGCTAACAAATATGTTACAGGTACCTATAGATTCTTGTGTTATTGGGTCACAACACTCCACTTTCTTGCAACAGGTACCCCATAAACTCATATTACAATACTGAATTTAGTTATTGGTATAACTGATGTTTATGCTTACTATATGTGACAGGCTTCTTATATAACTGGAGGTGTATATCTTAGGCCTCAACACCTGGATGGTCTGTTCCAGTATCTAACAGTATGTAACCGCCATCATCATATCACATGTTCATATGCTTTGCGTTGTTTTTTTCATTTGTTTATATTTGCATGTATTGTGATTATACTTTACTGTATGTTTATTATGGTTCTGTTTGCATGCAGACAGTATTTGTAACAGATTTGCATTCTCGCAACTTCTTACAGCTCCCGAAGCCTTCTGGTGTAGATTTCCGTGCTTCGTAAGTTTCTTAATATTATTTGTTACATGCAGTTTTGGTGACACTTTTCTGAACTCTTTTGTTATGCAGGTGTTTCTGTCACAAAAAAACAATTGAGTTGGGATACATTTGCTCTGTTTGTCTGTCTATTTTCTGTCAGCATCACAAGAAATGTTCAACTTGCGGGTAAGTATGTTAATTCTTATTGATTTTCATTATCTTCCACGTGTCACAGTTATTATGCGTGCTTCGGTTCTATGACATGATAAATCTCTTCCAACTTCTCGTTTGATGGTATTCTGTTCTCTAATTGTTTGCAACATGCTAATTACGTTTCTTAACACCAACTGCGTATCTTTGTAGTTGTAGATGGGTTTGTTTAGGAAGAACCTATCTAATTGACCTTGAGTAGTGGCATAGTATCTGCTAAGGAATTTTTTTACATTTACCATGGTTTGAGTGTCTTAGCAAGTTATAAGTTTTGATCTTTCTTATTATGGACAATAATGGGCATTAGGGAATACTGAAAAGAAACTTTAGTAGATAAACTTATTTCCCAAATGTGGAGTCTTTGGAAGGGTCCAAAAGATGGCACGGTGACCATGTTCTCTATGCACATTTCATAAGATAGTGTGTAGCAACAACAAATAGGGCTCTAAAGTTTAAACAAAGTGCATGTTCTTATCTCAGAGAATCATTTGACGGGAATTCGTTTGTTCATGGTTATATATTAGAGTACCTAACATGAAGAATACTTTATGTTCGTTTAGTTACATGAACAAACACGGACAGATTTCTCATTCGGTCATATATGTTTGGTAATTTGTTATTGTATGTTTGCTAGGGTCTGCTTATGTCTCTTCATTTGTCATATATGTGATAGGGCCTCAGAGGAGAGTAGCGTTCATACTCTCTCTACATAGGATTCATATTGACTCAGGTTTCGCCTACCCTTTCCCAAAAAAGTATTAACTATATAAATCTAGCCCTAGTTTTGTAAGTAAAACTTATCTAATGGATGTTATCAATTTATTCTGAAATTATCTGTTAAGGATCATCTCATGGAACTTTTTCTAAAATTGAGATTTGCATTCATGAATGTGTTCTTTCATTTCTATTCTTTTATTGTCTTACCGAACAAACATAAACGAACACGAACCACCTTAATTTCGTAACCTAAAAACAAATATAATCCATAGTCATAGGAAACTCTAACGGACCCACGTTTTACGTTTTGGTTCGCGCATGCCAGAACGTTGTACAATAGCGTTCTTGATCTCTTGGGATCGCAATCTGGATCGCTAATTTAAGCGTCGTGAAACAATGTAGTTCGACGTACCAAAATCGGCTTACCAACAACTATGGGTTCGGCGATTTAGAAAATTTGGTACAACGATTTTATATACAAAATCAACGATCTATGTTTACTTGGTTTAATATTGGGTGAAATACCGCGAAACATGCAAGTGTATCAATTTTTGTTCAAAGAATTAACTGGATGATTGCATTCTTTGTTGTATATTAATGGCATTGCTTGGGAGTGTATCAAATTTTTTTTTGTCACCGCGATCCCAAAGGAAACGAACCGCGACTTTGATATAATCCTACACCAACCATCTCATTTTCTAGACAAACGAACACACAAATATCTCTTTTCTTTTTTTTTTTTTTTTGGGTTAAGGGTTTATACCCGTTGAAATATATTAAGATAAAAAAAATAGAAATTAAGTACATAGAAAAGAGGGTTAATGAGACCATCTATGAAACACTCGCATGAAGCAAGCCAACTGATATGAACGAACTCTAATCATTACAGCCAAACTAAGCATAACAAGAGCCCTAAACACATAATAAGCACAAAAATCTGTTCCTTTATGTGTGTGTCGTTTCTTTGTTTAGCTAAACTTAAACGGACAATGTAACAAACAAAAATAGGCCTTGTCCCAGTTAGGTGGTTCATTTACAACCCTAACACGATGTTTTGCATATGATGTTAATGTATTTGAAATGACAATTGCTTTTTGATACCGGAGTTTATGTTGCTAGTATCCTGTGAGATCAGGGCACATCTTTCTTGTTGGATACCGGTGCACCTGGATGCACCTAAGATCTGGTTCATTTGCTGGAGATTTATGTCTAACACAGGGTTTATACATTGGAATGCAGGTCAGCATTTGGTCAACCCCAAACAAGTGACTCAACAACGAATCAGAAGAGAAAAGCTCCCGATACCTAACTCGTATTGTGTGGTTTGGTTCTTTTTTCCTGTGGATGAATAGAAGCCATTATTGGTATTCAATGTGGTTGAAAATCAATTCAGTGTTTTAGTAATGTTTTTGTTTTTTCTTCGACCCATTTTTGTCTTAAAGAAAGAGTGTTTACAAAGTCTGTTTCAATTATTCATGAACTTTCTAAAGTTGTGTGCGAAAAAAAAACATGCAGGCCAATGCACGTAATCTTTTTTGTCACCCTCTTCGAAAGGTAAATGTGATGAAATAATTAGAGTTACAATGATAAAAGCAATCACTGTTGCAATGACCTTAAAATTGAACTTGATTGGGTATGGATCCTTGCTCAAAAAAAAAAAAAAGATTGGGTAGGGATCCACTAAGAAGAGATTTAAAAATAAGAAGAATGAGAAATGTTTCTAACCACATATTTTAAATGAAAAAAGAGAATTTCATAGGAGATGCATCTTTCTTTGTGCATGCATCTGAAATGTGCGGTTATGATTGTTTTTCATTCTTCTCAGTTTTATTTCTCATTTGATCTTTACTTCATCTTCAAGAGTATACTATAACAATAAAAATAATTGTGTCACGACATATGGCGGGAAATAGAAGACTTCGGTAAGTATAAAAACTTCCGAAAATAACTTAAATCTCATAATAAGAGTAAAGTTGACGATCATAAGTTAAAAACTTAATACATTCCTCCTTAAAAAGCTTCATTATACATCATTTTTCTCAGCAAACCAAAAAGTCAACGTTTTTACTTGCTATGTATTTCAAAACCAAACAATATTTTATATTATGAACATTTAATTCGATGATTACCTAAAAAAATTTAAGAAATGGTGAAAAAAGTGTATGAATTAGCCAACCGATTACCCGAGCATACCCATTTTGACATGTTCAAAGAAAGATTACGTATTTTGACCCGTCACTTGATCCACCCACCTGAAGCTTGTATTTTGCAGTCCTTAAGAGATCATAATAATTTAAGCTATTTTGTGCTTGAAAATACGTCCCTTTCCCAAATAAAGCAAGTAAGCAACAGTTATAAGAATTCCTGCTATGGAATTGACATGGCCATCTGGTACCAAAAAAGACCACCAATGTCACTTGATCATCATAGCTAACAGCATACACTTGCATATTTTACATGCATTAATATACTTCTTTTTCAGGCCTTCTACTTTAAACATAAAAGTGGTATACCCACAAATAACATGCACCAAAATATATAAGACAAAGGAAAAAGATCCTCTCATGTTCAAATAAACATGAGAGGTAATGTTGTGTTTTATGAGATTGTACATTTGAATTAAATAATCAAATGTACAATCACATAAAACACAACATTACCTCTCATGTTCATTTGAACAAATAGGTGCACCAAGATCAAGGACGGACCTTCATGTAGACCCGGGGGGGCTGTGGCCCTCCCAAGATTCGGGGTTGATAGTGTAAATATTTTAAAACTTAAGGGTACTTTTTGTAAATTTCGTGTTTGGCCCTCCCGAGAAAATTTTTAGGCCCCCCCACTAAAATTGTTCAAGTTCCGTCTATGACCAAGATCCACATAAGTGTGTGATTAGTGGTTTGAAGAACCAAATAAGGACTTCTTCAAGGCTTGAATCTTTCGGAGACAAGCTTCAACCTTCTTCTTCTTCTGAATCGCACCACTTGGTTTTATCCTTTCTCTTCCTCTTCTCTTTTTGCTGTGCACATCATCTTCGTCGTCTTTTTCCCTTTTCCTCTTCGTCTTCTCGTTTGAAGATTCTGTTGTCAATTGTAAATTACATCATTTCGGAGTTTTCTCTTAGATTAAATCTTATGTGAAAATAAAGTAGACCAATCAGAATGCTTGATTTTGCCACGTAGGAAAAATTATGCGATCTGATTAGTCAATAAAAAGTCAAAATTGAAACAATTTGGTCAAAATTAAAAAAATTTGGTAGAGAAATCTGATGGAGAAAACAAACACATAAAAATATGTGTCAAATTTGTAAAAACAAAAACTTGTAAAAAGAGGAGATAATTAATAAAACTTTAGTGGTTTAATTTAAATAAATTATATAGAGTTAAAAGTGTACATTTATAAATTTACATGTTTTATTATAAATTTAAAAAATAAACAAATAAATCTTAAACTTTATACCTCTAGACTTTATATTTTAAAATACAACAACTGTAAACAAATTCTTACTTACAAACAAAAATTTAATATTATCTAATCACATCACAAATCTACCTGAAGTCTTTTTGATGGATTTTTCATTGTCGACATGTTGTACTACCGAAGCACATCGAAGGTTCACTTGAGCCGACTCCGGGCTACCTAAAAGGGTAATTTCGATGGGATTAGTTAGCTCACAATGTCGAGTCAGAAAACTGGTAAATGAAAAAAAAAATAGTAATCATCCTCAAGTTCATATACTACGTAATATATAAAAGATTCAATGAATCTATTATCTTCATATATTTCGATAATACTCTATTACATAACTTATAAAACAGAAAAAATAAAAATATACATGTAGTTTAAAAAAAATATCTAAGCTCCGTGCGTGCACGTGCATTAAAACTAGTGTGTTCATAATGATAAATCCATCTTCGAGAAGATTTAATACACAAATATATATATATATATATATATATATATATATATATATATATATATATATGTATATATATATATATATATATATATATCCACCTACTATATAAAACAAGCTTTATAAGAACTCATCTTCAAACATAAATTGTAAAAAAATGACACATGTCCATATCAAATAATCAACGTCTCACCATCATTATAGCCTTCCAACATTTAATCCCTCCCAAAAATAACCACCAAAACAAAAACCCTAAACCACCAATCTAAACATCACGTCGGCGATTAATGCAATGATCCGATTATATCAATTAACATCTTCTACCACAAATAAGTTGAATAAAAAACACAAACCATAAATCAAAAGGATTTGTTGAATCCATGCATTATGAAGCTAAAGCCATATTTAGTTGTTGAATTTGAGGTGATTGGATTCAAAAATTCGACCTATTTGAGATACATACTACTGATTTCATTATCCGGTTATTTTTAATTTTTAAATTTTTTTGGTATAATCAATTTTATTATGATTATTTGATTTGTGGGTGATTATCAAATTTATAAAAAAGTTGTTAGAATTTTTGGGTATTATCAATTTTTTCAGATTTGTTCATCCCGAAAGTTGTTGCAATTTTATGAATTAGTGATTGAATGTTTAGATAATACACGAAGGAAAGTTTGAAAATTGATTTTCAAAAAAGCTTATCACTTATTAAAAATTGATCAAATCCTTACCTTTCTTATTTGAAATGGAATATACATATAAATATGCTTTATTGATTTTATTTGTTTTTAGCAATTATTGTAGTGTAAAAGTCTGGCTATTAACTTGAAAAGCTCCATTAAAAATGATAAGACTTATCTAAATTTTTTGGTTCTTATTTTTTAGAAGCTAATGTCAATGAATCACTTAAGTATGATTTTGGGAATTTTGAGGTTCTTGATTATTTGTAGGATGTCGATGATGAAGCATCATGAGTTGTTTACTGGAGGTGTTTCGTATACCAATCATTGTTGTAAAGGTTAGTGTCTATAATTTGATTGTAAAAATTTTGATTTTAATTATAGGATGAACACGTGAAACTCTATTGCCATGATCATTATGCAATGATATGTATTCTTTATCATTAGTTTTGATACTTGAATGAATTATTTGAATTATTTGGCAACCAAAAGTTATTGGATGTAAATATTTTTGGCCTGTAGGTACATTGAGATGGCATAAACGTTGCGTCAGAAGCGTACATTGAAAGCCTTTCGATAGGATCCAGCAAAATGGGGATGTACTTACATGTTACTCATTTCGTCAAATTCATTGTAACTCGAAACTCACGTTCCATGTTCATAACATAAGTTCTAACAAATATTGACTTACTTTTGTAGCTACATTTAACAATTTTTGTTTTGTAGTTGTAGCAACGGATGATGAAAAGACTGCATAATGTTATCGAGGATTTGGTGCTGATATGATAATGACTGCAAAATCATGAAGAATGGTATAAATTATGCTTGTCAATTGAATCTCTAATCATACTTCAAAAGCTCGAGAAAAAAGTATGATATTGTTGTCAATATTCAAGGAGATGAGCCTCTTATTGAACCTGGATATGTGTAAGCGCTTGTATGTTCTTTCTTACGTTTATAGTTATGTCGGTTGTTTGCATACATTAACCGCACATGACATGTGTAGGTGGGACTTTCATCAGCGATGCCCCTGCAATGAGAATAGCAAAAAGACCAGAAATTGATGGAAAGATTATGATTGTAAGATAATTTTATTTTCCCTAGAACAAATTAAATATCATGGTATTACATGTAACCTTTTTCCAAACAAATGAACAGATAGCGCCCAACATATCTGTCATTGATATTGATGGTATGGAAAAGATAGACTCATTTAGAACGCATTCAACAAGCAATATGTAATTGAGTGTTTGTTAATTGTGTGAATGCTATGGATATGCAAAAGAGCACATTTACTACGGAAAATGGTTCGCCTGATGCTAATAATACAACTGATGTACATACATGCAAGTGTTCTTTTAGTTGAATACTATACTTTACAAATATGTATATAGGTTTTGGTTTTAATTACTTTTTCTGCATTGTAGCAACTGAGTTTGATACTACATCTGCACATATCGTCAACCTATGTACCATTGATACTACTACTGTGGAAAGTAGGCGTACGGAGTAGCAACAACTCGAACAAATAAGATGTAATTTTGCATGTTTTATTAAGTTGGTATATTGTTTCATATGTACATACAAAATCTATTATAAATAATCATAGCTATTCAAACAGCCCGTAATAACATGTTTTGGAAGCCAAGAGACTACTGAAATAGGCTATCCAAACAACCCTTATTAACGTGTCAAGACACCTAAAGGGCTGCTAAAAATAAGCTATCCAAGCAGCTCTTTATAGCACGTTGAGTGATTGTTATGAATTTGTTTCCTATTTACTGATAAAAATTTGTTAATCAAAACTCGAGCATGAAGATGGCTTATTGTACACTCTAAGAAAGCTATGAAGAAAATGATATGGTAAATTTATCATCTCTTTGGTATGCTTTTT
>BQNB010115542.1:3446-21540 GCA_026074375.1 Tanacetum coccineum
TATTTGCACTAATGATTTGAATAAGCTCTTATTTAAATTACTAATAAGCAACTAAAAGCTCTCTATACTTGAAAACTCCATGGAATTGGATGGATGCTCTGAGTTTTCAAGTAGCTAATAGTGCTTGATGGTCAAGTGTTAGGATTAGACTAGGATTTTGGATTAAGCTTAAGCTACTTTTATAAGCTCTATTGTGAGCATTCACCTTTGTTTAGCTGAGGTGGAAGTACACTTTTCTTTATATTTTTCTATTTTTCTGCTTGCATTCTAGTTATAATCTGCATATTAGTTTAATTTGCTTATTGTCTGCTTATTGTTTACTTATTATAGTTTAAATCTACTTAATCCTGCTTATTATAATTGTTCAAATGCTTGATATTGTCTTTTGTTAGATTAAGTTTCATTTTGAAAGTGTTCTTTATAAAACAGTGAAAAAACCATAAAAAGTAGCATAGATTAGTAGCTTATTTTTCTGGCTTATTTGCTTGCTTAAATATGCTCATTAGGTCTAATAGTAGCTTACAACTATCTGGTATTAAGAATTTGAGCTTTAAATTTCAATTTCATAAGCTAAAAATGGGTTTAAGCTATTTAAAGGGGTGTTTGGCATAAGGCAGCACTAACTTAAGTTAGTGTTGTTAAGGCTATTTGTCCCTTTGGATTGACTTTAAACATTAATTTGAAGTTTATGATGATAGGATTTAAAGTTGTTGTTAGTTTTAATCAGTTTTAATCAAAATTTATAAGTAGTGTTTAGAATCTGTTAGAATAAGTTCAGTTGTATAAGGATTTTAAGCGCAAGCTTGCTCTAGTTGAATTTGTCACTCAATTTGCATTTAGTTTGGTGTTTTAAAAGTGTAGAATACAAGACCTTAAGCCTGCACTTTTGGTTTTAAGTTTTGACTACAAAGTGTCAACTGCATCAGTAGAGGAAAATAGCCAAGTAGCCTAGTTCAAGCTTAATTTTCAGAGTGTAAAAATTAGATTTAGGATTTCAAAATTCGAGCACAAGCAGTTTGTAGGATATATTAGATCTGTTTAAGCTTTGTTTGCATTAAATAACTTATTTGATCATCTGTTTTTAAGCTCAAAATTTGCATTTTGTCTTTTTCATTAAATCTTAAAAAAAACAAAAATATATAAGTCTGTCTGCATCAGCTTTTTCTACTAGCCTTTTATTAGCTTATTTGATTTTCAAATTAGTTTTCAAAAAAGAATATTTGAGGTCAAGCTATAAAAGTGGTATAAGCTGATTTCCATAAGGATCTTTGTTTTTTAGGCGTATTTTAAAAATAAGCTCAAAGTTGCCTTTAGGTCTGTTTGGCAGTCCATTTATGCAAAAGTGCTTATTCTGTTTTTCAGCTCATGGCTTGTTTCTTTTGCTTATTTTCTTGCTCAAATTTGCTTATTAGGTTAGGGATTAGCTGTTTGTAGCTTAGTTAGTATTGTTTTCAGCTTATTAAAGTTTTCTAGCTAGTTTGTTTAAGTGAAAAAAGCCAAAAAAAGTTAAGTGTTATCTGTCTGTTTTAAAAAGCTGATTTCTAGCTTATTTGGTAATTTTCATAAAAAGTTTCTTTTATAAGTTTTGCTTATTTTCATCTGTTCTATAAGTGTGTGTAAAAATATTTGAAAAATAAAAAAAATGCAAAAGCTAGCCATGGGAATTCGAAACCCTCATGATCCTAACCTTTAACCACTAATAGTCCACAACTAAACACACTCAAACCACCAGCACCAGTAGGGCTATCTGTCAAGATAGTCCTACATTAATCTTTTATACACTTTTTCATTTTCTAATTTCTTTAATAAGCCGCGGCCTATTTCTAGCTTATTAGGGCTTATTTAGCCAGCTTATTTTTAGGTTTTATTTTTATAAAATCAGTCTTTTCATTTGATACACTTTGTGATTTTTCCAGATTTTTAGAGTTAAATTTACTAATTTTAAATCATTTTTCTTTATTAAAAACTTTAAAAATTCATTAAAAATAGAAAAATAATCAAAAAAATAAAATTCTTTTTTATAAAAGTTTCTTTTACCATATTTTAGGCTTAGGATTTAAATTTACTTTCGTAGGGTTAAAATTTAAGAAATTCACTTTTTAAATAACAGGATTTGATTCTCGTTCTCGTTTTCTTTGTTTTTTAACTTTAAGCACTCTTAGTTTAGAATTTCCTTAGTTTTTTTTCTTATAATTAGGATTAGGAAAAGTAAAAAAATTATTTTAGGTTTAATTTTAGATAATTTAGGTTTTAATTGTCGCGTTTCTTTAATTCCCGTTATCATTTTTGTGCTTAATTGTTTTCCTTTGAATGTTTTACGTGCTTTTAATTGTAGAAATAGAAAACCAACTCAAAAAGTCTGAAACCAATTCAAATCATTGTCCAAATAAAAAACGGAGTTTTAATTTCACGATTCTTGGGGTATAAACGACCCGGTAAACACTTACCGGTAAAACGTACAATATTTTTGTTAGATTTTCCTTATTACCTTTGTCCTCAAGGGTAGTTTTGGGATTTCAATACTTTGGTATTATACGTATATAAAATAACGTATCAAAAGACTTCCGCTACTCTGATACCGCACGTCCTTCTTGAAGCGACAAAGTGTTAAAGTTAAAGAATTTCAAGAAAGACGTATTATTATTAAAGCTTTCAAGTCAAAGACTCAAGAAAAGTATGAGCATGTCCGTCCAAAAGTCACAAGTACACAAGATGGCAAAGATTACAAGATGGCGAAAAGAGATTGTGCTTGGTTGATGATCTTAAGAAGTTCAAGATCACATTCATGACAAGTCAAAGCCTAAAGTCAAAGATCACTACAACATATCATAAGTTAATGATTGAAGTTAAAGACTATGAGCTCAAGACTAAAGTCAAAGCATAGTATGCTAGGTTCTAATTTTTGTAAATTGGAGTAACCTCCCTTAGGGGGGATTGTTAGGAATACGAAAACTATCGGTCACTTCCAATATAGTTAGTCGTAGCTCATAGTAAGTCGAATGGTTAAGATAGAAAGCTAATCGGGCTAAAGGCCCATGGAAAGCCTATTATAAGGCCCATGGCCGGTCACATGTGAGAGTATTTATACCCTCTAAACACACGAAGAGGGTGTTGGTTGGTTCATTTTTACACACATAATTTAATCTTTCTTTCTTTGTTACTTTCTCTTACTAGAACCATCCTTCCATCTACTTTCTCTCTCTAGATTTCTTTATTGTTCTTTGGTGTTATAGATTACTAATATTCTATAAGAACTTCTCATATTCTTGAGTGAGAAGATCAATCTTGCAATTCTTGACTTGTGAATTGCCTTGGTGAGTGATGATGAGTGTATGCCAAACCTCCTTGGCGGTTTTACACATAAAGACTCGCTCATACTCTTTGCGAGGTAGAGCATTGTAAATAATCATCTTGGCTTCATTGTTCTTGCCAAGTTGTTTCTTCTTGATATATTTGATAAGTTCATACGGCGTTTCTTTCATCAACTTTGTTTCTTCGTCTTAAACTTCGAAGTAAAAATCGCCGTTTTGGATGACTTGCCACAAGTCAATATCTTTAGACTTTATGTAAGTCTCAAAGCAGGCTTTCCAAAAGAAAAAGCCATTAGGTTCTAGCAATAAAAGTTGTATCATCGATGATTATGAAAACTACTTCTAATCAGATACTTTTTCGTTTTAAAATAATTGTCCATAAACAAAGAATAAACAGTTTAAGAATGACAATTTTACCCTTATGCAATTAAATGTAAACCTTTGATTGAAATTTGTGAACCCTAAAACCTTAAACTCTAAACCCATTCGTCACAACATTAAAAATGAACAATAATCTTAGGATAATTCGAAATAAAACGAGGGTCTATTAATTTGGGATGATGGAGTATATACAGGATTCTAAAAGGTGCCGCTATGGCGCGAGGCGTGACATTTACGTTACGAAATAGACCAAGGCGTGGCGTGAGATGAAACATGAAAATGCGCGATAAGGCGCGCTAATGCGTGAGGTGTGACCCCTCTTTTTTTATTCAACTTTGATATTTTTTTTAAATGAAGAAGATTATATGCGATGATAGTTACTGAAATTTATTCATTACTAGACGAGTACCTGTGCATAGCGACGAGAGTTTATAGCGACAAATAATTGTAGATAGGATATTTTGGTTAGGTTTTTCATGTAATGTATATGCAGACAATATATATAAGCAAAATATAATTGAAAAAGATTGTAACATATGATAAGTTTAACTCTAAGATTGTTTTCTATAATGTATCAAAGAACGTAACAAAATATTTAGTGAAAGTGAAAATGAAACATGACATCAATTAGTTGAAGCATTCACCTATTTTCTACACTACTTTTTTTATTCTAGACAAGTACCCTAACGGCAACGGTATCCAGTTTTGATCAAATTTCGACGACGAATAATTTTTTCGACAACATGGTTGCAATGTTGCAATCTTTTCCTATTGGCATGGTTGCATTGTTTTCTAATACCGCCGTTTTAACTACAACGACCTATTACAAAAAACCTTAAGATCCAAAGATCTTATTTCTTGAACAAACAATAACATTCTAAAAGCATATCACCCATTGCATCTTCAAAAACTTTATACAACAAAAATTGCAAAAAATCTAAATCTATATAACCCATTATAGAATAGCTTCTACATTACCACATGAAAGCCTTAAATATGTAAATTGAACATATTAGATGAGAACTTTGCCCCAACATCACGTACCTAAGTAATCATCAAATATTCAAATTATTAGTATTACTTCAAACAATTATCAATTATCACTTAATACATGCATTAATAAGTTGGCCATTACTTAGCCGTATCTCATGAGTTCCAAAAACAAAGATATACAAAACACAAAACAAAGTACAAAGTGACCTTAGAAAGCATTAGATCTGAATGGATATCACCATATCCGGATAGATCTACCCAAAAAAAATCACCCACAAACAAAAATACTCACTATGACGAACACACACACAATCAACATCGGTTCACCATAGCAGAAGTTACGGCGGAATGAAGGTACCCGAATCAAAATATCCGTCACCATCGTCAGAAGACAATTACTAATTGGATCAAAACAACACACCTATTTCACCATAGTCTCACACCAGTCATCAACATAACCCCCGGCATCGTCTAGCGCAGAAGGAGATGATTTGCTAGGCACCAGTGGATTGTTGTCATGGTTTGTTGGACAAAAAATTTAAGAGTCGTGGAGATGAGATGTGCTTGTTCGAACCGAGAGATGAGTATGTGTGTGTGTGTGTGTGTGTGTTTTCTAGATGAGAGTCTGTATGTGTGCGGGTTTAGAGATGCAAATGTAAACCGTTTTTTTTAAAACCGGTACAAAAAATCAGAACCGGTTTTTAAAAAAACCAGTTTTTTTAACCGAACGGTTAAATAACCGAACGGTTAGACCGGTTTTGGATTTATATAGCTACGGTTTTTTACCGGTTTAATCTAGGGTTTACACGGTTTTTTTAATTAACGGTTTTTAACCAGTTTTTTTTTTATTTTTTGTATAACCGTTATATGCGTTTTTTTTTTAAAAACCCGGTTTTAACCGGTTAAAAAAACCGGTCAACACTCCACAGTAAATAGCCGTTACAATTTATTTTTTTAAAAACCGGTTTTAACCGGGTTTAACCGGTTTTTTTCGGTTTTTTTTTTTAAAAATACCCAACGGCTAGTAGCCGTTATACTAGTCGATTTTTTGGTTTTTTTTGTGTTTTTTGATGATTTTAGGGCATGGATTGGTAGTATAAAATACATGTAATGGGGTTGGGGTTGAAACACATCCAAAACACTCACTTAATCTCTCTCATTTTCTCTTAATCGTGATATATTACTCTAATTTCTCAAAACCTCATATAATGGAGAATTACAATCACAACTAGCTGCCTTTAATACCTCCTTTTCTTAACTTAGCCTGTACGAAAAGTTTACACAAATGAAGATGTGGTGCGAATTAGACCAACTTACGAGAAAAGGCGATGTTTGGTCTAATTTCGATGATATGTGTATTATGAGTCGTGGGGTGGAAGAGGAAGAGTTGCAAGAAATGTTATGAAATTTATAACCCGGTCTAATCACTACACATCCAGGACTCATAAGCACGGGTTTTGTAATACGGTTAGCCAAATGATAACGTCACAAGGTACTATTGGTGCGGATGGTCAAGTTTTTATATATTGGTACTGATGGGTTTCGACTTGATTTTACGAAGTTTCGTCATTAACAAGTGCTTTCATTCAAACCACTTCGGACAACGTCAAGCTTACGGAGATCATCAAAAGGAGGCTACAACCGCCCGGTATCAACATGTAAGTAGTACTTCTCTTAGAAGTGATGTTTTAAATTATGGGGAATCGGCTAAAAAAAGATATTATTGATGGTTTTCGTGATTATAAATGTGGTGTTCTAATAACTACGGATACTTGGGACGCACCACTTGTACGACAAATTCTTATTTAGCCGTTACGTCATTGGTTTAATCCTGAATCTTGGTTATTAATGAAAGGACATTGCTTTTAAAACTATTTTGGTTTTTCTCATAAGGGATCTAATTTTAAAAAAAATTCTATGACACTTTAATTGAATATAATTTAAGATAATAAAGATTTTTACGTTTCATGATAATGCTCCATAATACTAGAGGCTATGGAATTGTTAAAATTACGTATAAAACCCGTTTTAGATGGTCTTTTTTTTCATTCCCGTTGTGTTGCTCATGTTATAAATTTATCCGTGCAAGCGGCATTAAAAATATGTGATAGTTTAAGGATGAAATTTAGGGGTTTATTAGTAAACTCATTAATGTTCGAGTTAGTGTTGGTCGAACGATACAAATGTACTTTTAGGACGTTTTTCGGTAAACAATGTGGTGAAGAACTCCTAGACCTGCTGTTTATAATAATTACTAGGTGGAATTCTACTTGCATGATGTTTGAAAATATATTACGACAACGTGAGACTTTAAACGCTTTTAATGAAACACTTGTTAATAGAAATAAGTCTGTTTCGATAAGCGACCAAGATTGGGATCTACTAAATGATTTAACTATTTTTTTACAAGTTTTTAAAGTGGCAACAACTATATTATCGGGTGTTTATTACCCAACTAGCTCATTAGTTTTAAATCAAATTTATGCTATGACGGAAAAATTAGACGAATTAAAAACCTCACATAGTCAAATGTTTAGAAGAATGGTTAAAGTTATAAAAAAAATTGTAAAATATTTTGCTAATTTACCTTTGGTTTTTACTTGTTCCGCCGCATTTAAATCCATGTTTAAAATGTTTGGAGGCGTAGAATTTTAATTAAAAGAATAAATGTCAATTTAGACTTATCCTTTGGGTTAGACGCTAACGACCCCGACCCCAACTATATAAACTCCTAAATTTTTAAATTTAACGATAACTTTAAAAAATTATTTGGAATTTATGCAACAAAATATGGTCAACAACAAAACCCAATTGTTGACCAAATGCGGGCCGGATCGTCCTCCCGAATGGCAAATGACATTAATATAAACCTTTATAATAGTTTTATTTGAAGACGACTACAAAGCTTCAAGAACATCGGCCCCACCAAGCGTGTTGGGGACAATATATGGCTACAAACTTTTTAATAACTTTAAGGCCCGAAGAAAGAGTTTACAAACTTTGACATTTTGGCTTGGTGGAAAGAAAGGGAAATCCAATTTCCAATTTTATCCGCTATGGCTCGTGACTTATTAACGGTCCAAGCTTCGACGGTAGCTTCCGAATCGGCCTTTTCTATTAGCGGTAGAATTATATCGGAAAAAGAGGTCAAGTTAACCCCCGAATCTTGGAAGTATGTTTTATGTTTGAAAGATTATTGGACGGATAGATAGGAACAACATCGGAAAAACATCGTTGGAAGGTCCGATATTAGAAGACGTTGAAGATACTATAGTAAGAGAAGAAGTTGATTTAGGGATATCACCTCCGAATACCGAATTAGATGAAGGTGAGTTTGAAGACTTAGATATTGAACACGTAGATGTAGAAGATTTTTTTGGAAGGATTTAATGGATTGAGTTATTAACGTGGTGATTTGGCAATGCCGGAGCTCGATCATTCTTAAGTACACTAATATGTTTTCGGGGTGATGGGCCGTGACGAAGCTCCGTAAGTGTATTTAGCTATTTATATATTTCTTAGTTGTATTTATTGTAATTGTTTAAATAAAAAGTTATGGTTGTATTTTTTTAGTATGTTTCCGGTTGCACATAATAAAAAGTTATGATTGTATTTTGTTTTAGTATGTTTCCGGTGTATCTGTTTAATTAAATGTTTGTATAATTAAAAGGTTTATTAAATAAATTGTTCGAAGTTTAAAAGTCGAATAAAACCGGAACGTATAAAAACCGATTCCGAACATTTACAACCGAAAAACACCGAACCGGTATAAAAAAACCGATTCAGAAATTTATAACCGAAAAAAAACCGTTTCAGGACATTTATAACGAAATAAAACCGCATTTCGGAAAAAATAACACCAAAAAACCGAACGGTTATTAGAAAAACCGGTTTTTTAAAAACCGGTTTTCTAAAAACCGGAAACCGGTTTTAACCGATTTTTTTGCACCACTAGTGCGGGTTAGATGAATGAATCCACAAATCGCAAAAATCAAATGATAAAAAATGAACCATGAAAACTATCCCTTGATTTATTTAAGGATGCCAATCATTTTTTCAGAGTTATTTAAGGATGTCAACCATTTTCTCAGTTAATGCCGATTTTGTAGCTATCTTTAAAAGTTTTTGAATGTAAGCTTTTTTACAAGCTTTTTTTCCCCTTAATAGTGTGTTTTCATATATAATAACTAAATTTTCGAAATTCAGCTTTTTCAACATTAGGTGGTAAATACATTATAAATAGTATAGATAGATGTACAACACTTTTTTTAATCTCGATATATATGAAATATGATATAAATGTATAAATACTTTCATATTTGGTGTCGCCTTAAATCACGTCTTCAAAACGTAAAAATTTCATCATTGCTCATACGGCATGAGGTTTGGTTATGTCACTACGCTACGCTTGATACTATTTATAACGTTTGATGGTTAGGAGTTTTCACAAGAAAGGTGGATCATGTGGCTCAGATTCATTGGTGTTAGTTTTGACTTTTAACCTTTGATGGGGCTTTCTTCATGGGTTTTATTTTTAGCTCAGTTCTATCTATTCACGAGAAGTTTTGACTTTTAACTTTTTTTTGTTTTTCTTCATTTGTTTTTTTGTGATATATGTTGTCGAAGTTATGACTTTTATTGTTGGTTTTGGTCAACATCGTAGTGTCAAAGATATACTGTAGTGTGAATGAAAAGCTACTGATCGAAATTAAGACATAAAAGATATTTGTTTAAAAATTTTGAAAAACATATACTACTTCTAGTCTGCTACCAAGTAAATATATATATCAATCGAAATGATGTGAAAAGTGTACATTTTTTCGATAATAACTTAATCAGGTTGGATAAAGATTAAGCTAAAAAAAGTGCAATTATTGAACAGAAAAGATTTTTAACTGGTTTTTTTTTAGCAAAATATATGATGCCAAGAAGTGATCGTGATTGATGACCAAACGCTCTTTGATGGGATGATCGGTCATGAATTCATGAGATACGTCTTTACACAAAGTCTGTAAAGCTGTGACATCTTCTTTGACCTTTTATTATAAGACAAATTACCAAAATAAACTAATATCCAACCATATTAAAATGAACCAGATTAGAGCAAAGGTGCGGTGTCATGGCAACCAAAAGCCATGCCTTTTGAGCCCCACTGGCCACTGGTGTCATCTCATTGTCATATCATTTCAACACAACATCTCAAAATAACTTTTCCTTCATAACATACACCAATCCATGTCATTTGGGTCTCACAACCCACCATTTTATATATTAAATTATTTTTTGTATATTATTTAAATGAAAACCAACGGCTATAATTTAAAATTCTTTGTTGTTTTCTGTAAAAATCCGTTATTTCAAGTCATTTTACGATTTCATATTTTCCATTATTTATTTTTAGGGTTTTACACGTTTACTTTTTAATTTTCATCGTTTAGTTAAATCGCGTAAACTAAAAATCATCATTCAACGTAAACCGTCATCAAACAAATAAAAGTTTACGTCAAACAAGTGTTATATAATTATTACGAATATAATTTGTAACTTTTCACTTTTTATTTTTATTGTTTACGTAAAACGTTTACGTTTCGCAATAAATTACATGTATGCATGCATGTAAAGCTGTTGTTCAAAAAAAAACCCATAAACCCATCTATACTTCAACAAATACCCACTTTTATACCCAATACCAAAAAATTTATAACTTTTCTATCCCATAAACCACCTAGTCCGGTTCTAAAAATAAAACACAAGAATAATTCATTTAATCTCCAATAAAGTCATTTCAAGTTAATCACATCTTCTTATTAACCACCTAGTACACCATCACTTCTTTAACCATGGGATAACCAAGCCCTTGTCCCCTTTTTTGCACCTTTAGCCGTTCCCTCCTTCTAGGAAGAAGAAGAGCACTTGTACCTTATTGTACTCATACTACTAAACCACCTCTTAACCTTTGTTTTGCTAGTTGTTTTAGGATTTACTTCCACTATAAATAGGAGGTTAGTGTAAGCCTCAAACACACACATTTCATTTGCTAGAAAAATCAAACACACTCTCTTTGTTCTCTCTAAAACTCACAGCTCAATTTACGGCCAAAAAAGATTCATCGTTTTTGTTTTAACAAGAATACAAGCATACAAGTATTATTAGGGTTATTATATAAGGTATATCAAGGGTATTGCAAGAACTAGGGTTCATAAAATCTAGGGTTTTCAAGAAGAAGAAACTATGGTTTTCAAATGAATATTTGGGTTTATTATAAGGATTTTGGGTTGAAGATTTAAGTTAGATTTGTGTTCTTTCCCTCATTCATTCATACAAGGTCTAACATAAACTATACCCTTTCATAATTACTTCATTTACATACTTAAATAATTGTTATCTTGTTAAATCATCACTTAGTTAATATTTTATAAAGTTTATAAAATAAAACAAGATTATACATATTTAAGTAAACATATGTTCATGGTAGAAATATGTTAAATGTATATTGGAAAGCAAGAACACATTTGATTTAGTATATTACAAGTGTTGATTTAATTATATAATTCATTGTTGGAATAAATAATTTTTGTGGACATTTTGTTGGGACATATTGGACTTAAATTTATGGACATAAATTAGAAGACATAAAATATAAAAAGGATGTTGTATTAATTAAATTAGAGGATTTGCAATAATTTAATTAATATATATAATTATATTATATATAAATATATTATATATATAATAAATATATAAAAATATATATATATATATATATATATATAATATTATAATCAATATATATATATTATATATAATAATCCAAACAATTATACATTTCTATGAAGATACATACAAATTTTATAAAAATATAAAGGCTTAAGATTCAAATAGTATATTTCAAGGCGATTCCGTGCATATAAGGAACTTGAAAAACAGAGTTATAACGAAGGAGTTATGAATTTTACGAGATTACGGTAATTAAATATATAAAAAGTGTTTTTATAAATGTTATTTTATAAAAAACCTGTGATTGTACAAAATTCATAAATTATGTAGATATTTTATTATGATAGTACACCTCAATAGGAAACCGTGGATATAAAGAACGTTAAAAACGGAGTTATAACGAAGGAGATACGATTTTTGCAAAATTAAATATATAAAAAACACTTTATATATAACAGTTTGATTTTTCTGTTTTGGTACAGATTTTTATAAAATCTGTGAAAATCTTATTTTGATAGATTATCTCATCACGATTTCGTACATGTAAAAAACGTGTAAAACGGAGTTAAAACGAGTAAGTTATGAGTTTTTAAAGATTTCGAAAAGTATATATTATTTTACAGCTTTTACAAAGCCGTGAAAAGCTGCAGAAAAGCTGTGAACTTTGAAATCGGTCATTTTGAGGGCTTTCGGGTCCGATTCGGCCAAAGTATAAAACTACAAAGTTGTTCGGAATGACGTTTTACGTTGAGAATTTGGTTTTCGGAGTCTAGAAGTGTATATATATTTAACTAAAAATTATAAAAGCTAGTTAACTTTTTATAAACAATTTTCTGTATTTATATAAAAATACAAGAAGCTGTTGGGATTTTAAAATAAGGTTTACGAGCACTTTCGGGTCTGTTTGGGCTATAAAAACATTAAGAAATAATGTAGTATTACTTATATAGTATTTGTACATGTTTTTAACTTTATAAATATTATTTTATAAAATGATTAAACTATTTATATAATATTATTATATAAACAATAAAAATATTAAATCAAGTGTTATTAACAAATAATCAATTGTTGAACAAAGATAATATTTTTCTTTACAAATGCAAATACTTGGACATTTAATTAATAAGCTTGACTTAAATATTGTTTCAACTTTTGTAAATTAAACAAAAACTATTAGGTGATGATATAACTTTATAATTTATATTGTTGTATTTATTTTAAATACATCATGCTTGTACGGCCTATAATTAATTAGATTGCATTCGAATTTCACGTGACGTTTCACAGATTTGATTTTTCTAAAATCAATTCATTCACTAGAGGTGAGTTCATAGCCTCATTTTATATAATTCTAATGATTTACAACTCTCGGGGTGAGAAACATGCATTGTTTTACATTTGGACGCAAGTACGATTTTAATCAAGTTACGAGTTAACCTAAGTAGCTATAACCCACTATGCCTATTAATCATGAACTGTTAATTACTCGGTGTAAGCGCAATTGTTATAAATAGATCTATTTGGGATTGACATCCCTGTTCAGGTGAGTAGCGCTCACTAGTTTCGGCGGTACCGAACTAACGGACGTATACCATGTCGGATTTGGATGTTGCGGGTTGAACATCTACACGGGCACATTATTGGCATTAAATTGCAAGTACATACATGTTGTAGCTTCAGTGTCACGAGCTTAGTGCATTCATGATTACTTTTTGAGTTACATATTGCACACTTGAAATCTTGTGGTCTTACCTTATGCATTACTTAAACCTGTGAATTCACCAACTTTATGTTGACATTTTAAAGCATGTTTTTCTCAAGTCAATAAGAGCATAAGAACGTGGATACATTGGATGCATCATTTTGGAGTCATATTGCAATAGAGATTTAAATGCATTACATTTTGAGGATATTTGTTATGTATTAAAATCTTTACTTTTCATGGATGGACAATTTGAACATGGAGCTTTTGTAACAACATTTCAGTTAAATCCAATGTATCATTTTCAAACGACTCATTTAGAGGTCGTTCTCTTATATCTTGTGCTATTGATCTATGTAGTAACACTCCCGGACCTTTATTTCGCTGCGACCTAATTTGGGGTGTTACAGATTGGTATCAGAGCCAGGTTGTAGAGAACCAGGTCAAATATTTTGCTTGGACTATAACCGTTTTCAAACATTTTATCATACAAAAGTTTTTCACGGACATACATACACTTTTTGTTTGCATTGACTGCTTACATGATCTATATACGTATTTATATTATATTACGTATATTACTATACATGTCTTATACATCATACTTATATACGTTAATTTTATTGTTACATCAGTCATGTCTTCATCCACAATTACTTACACATCCATATCTTCTGATTCAGACTTACCACCTTGGGTTTCCATTTGATTGATCCAACAGAGTTTGAAGCACATGGGGAGGCACCGCAATCTCCAGGGCAGGCACCACCATCATCAGACTATGTGCCTAGTCCCGAGCACCCACCATCACCGGACTATGTACCTGGTCCTGAGTATCCAAAGTATGTAGCTCCAACTGATGATGAGATACCGATTGTTGATGCTTCACCCACCGCCCTATCACCAGGCTATATTGCTGACTCCGATCCTTCAAAGGAGGACCCAGTAGAGGAGGAGGAGTCCTTCGAGGATGGTGATAACGAAGAGGAGGACAAGGCCTCCAAGGAGGATGAGGATGAGGAGGAGGAGCATCTAGCTTCGGCCGACTCTGCTGCAGCTACACCACCACCACCTAGATCACCTCAGACTAGGGTCCCTTTTTCTTAAACACATCTTCGTAGGGCATGAAAGACTATCAGACTCTAGCCACCTATGGCACCATCTACTGAGGCACTTATTGCTGAGTATGCTTCTACACCCACACGTCCATCCCCACCACCATCTCCTCTATCACCACTATCATCCCCACTCCCTAGGATCCTATCCCCACCTTTACATACTAGCCCTACCTATGCTGATGCACCACTAGGCTATAGAGCAGCCATGATTTAGTTGAGAGCTACATCACCACTACCTGTACCATCACTACCCTTTTTGTTACCTTCTGCTGATCATAGGAGTGATATTCCCGAGACGGGTATCCCATTTCAGAAGAAGTTATGTCTCACTGCTCACGCTTCTAGGTTTGAGGCCAGGGAGAGCTCGACAACTTCTTCCACCAGGAAGACAAGACACACTTTAGCTCATAGGGTTGACTACGAATTTATTGATACCGTGGATGCTAGTATTCGAGCTTCTGAGAGAGAGAGCGATGACCGCCATGGAGGAGGTCAATAAGAGGGTGACAGATCTTGCTACCACTCAGAGGCAAGATGCTCATGAGCTTTATGTGCGTGATGAGGATGCTCAGGATGATCGAGCTTTGTTGAGAGCTCAAATCTCCTTACTAATGAGAGAGAGGCGATACTTTTTCTCCATGACTTATTCTTATGAGCGAGAGGCTGTTATTGCCCGACATGCATGGTCCCGTTCAGAGGATAGGAGCACGACTTTGGAGGCTACTATTAGGGCACAGGAGGCTCGTACCACATCACTAGAGGCCCAGGTTAGGACACTATAAACTCAACACGACAAGATGGAGTGGCAGAGGCAGGATGCAGGTGATTTAGTGACTACAACTTTTGGATGCATTCATGCATTAGAGGCTAGAGACTGAGCACGCACCAGAGATGCAGGACATCAGGAATGCTGGTAGTAGTTGTTAGTGTTGTATCATTGTTAGATATCCTGTATAGCCTGCTAAGTTTTATGGGTAACTCCGAGCTAGTAGGCTGTAGGGATCTTGTTTCATCATTTAGCTATTTTGTATATCATGCTAAGTATTATGGGAACTCCCAGCTATCATGGCTTTAGGCTCGAATTTTTCATTTTGTAACCAAAACTATCATGTATGTTATCAAAATTGTTATATATGAATGTCGATTTATTTATGTCATTGTTGATCTCACTTCGGTTGTATATTTCACTGTGTGATGTGATCTCATTTTATATATTATGCATATATCATGTCGCGTTTATGATTGTATAAAATCTAACGTGTATTATATTTTCTTGTGATTTTGAAGAAAATGCCACCAAAGAGAAACACCACCCTTATGACTGATGCGGCTATTAAGCAATTGATAGCCCTAGGAGTAGCTGATGCATTGGCAGAACATGAAACAAACAGAAACAGTAGAAATGGAGATGACAGCCACAATTCAGGAAGTGGCGGAAGAAGATAGGTGCCTACTACTCTTGAGTTGTTGGGATTAAAAGCTTTTTGATGTTGTTTGGAGTTACTGCTGCTCTTATTGATGTTAATGCTGCTCAGTCAAAGTAAGTGCTGTTGGAGAATTTCAATGAAAATTATTCTAAGTGTTCAAGACTGCTGGTGAAGTTACAACTGCTAGTACAAAGTTACTACAGCTAGAGAAAGTTACTACTGCTAGAGGAAGTTACTACTGCTAGCGGAAGTTAAGACTGCTCAGAGACTTAGAAGAAAAATTGCTAAGTAGTTACTACTGCTAGTACAAAAGTTACTACTGTTAGTACAAAGTTAATACTGCTAGTGAAGAAGTTAGTACTGCTGAGTTAGTTAGTACTACTTATATGATTTGTATGAGATATTTTGGTAAAAGATATGTATAAGTTATTTGTTTAGAAGATTATGATTACTTAGGAAAGTATTGTAAACCGTTTAGGACTCCTTGGTGTATAAAATGAGGTCCTGAGGCATAGAGATTAAGATATACCAATACACATATCAATAGAGTATCAAAAACGAGTCATTCATAGAATTATTATAGCTTCAAGGTTTTGTAACCCTAATACTATTAAGAGTATTCGTATTGTTTCATTAATAATATTAGAGCTTATTGTTTATTGAATTATATGTTTTTAGTTTTACTGTTTCATTAAGAATTCTTCTTAATATGAAAGATTAGATTCCGCATAATCTTTAATACACTCAAACACAGTTTCTACTATAGTTGTGTTAGATTTATCCAATATAACTAATCCTTATACAAGCTTAAAGAATTCAATCTATTGAAGTGGGATCAACAAGTGATATTAAAGCTTGTTGCTTTGAGAAACGTTGCTAGAAGATATGGATCAAGCTTCTGCACACATGGTGGCTGTATCAAAAGTTCCCATGCTTAAATCAGGTGAGTTTGAGTTATGGAGGATGAGAATTAAATAATACATCCAGATGATAGACTATGCATTATGGGAAGTCATAGAGAATTGTGCAACCTTTCCAAAAACAACAGTTGTGGAAGGTGTTAAAAAAGTAACGCCTATTACATTTGCTGAAGATAAGGCTCAGAGAAGATTAGAAGTGAAGGTTAGAAGTACTTTAATGATGGGCATTCCCAATGAACATCAGTTAAAGTTTAACTCTATAAAGGATGCTAAGCTGTTGTTGGAAGCTGTTTGTAGCACCTCGGAAAAATTTAGAACTCCTTTTCCTTTTATGTAAGAGTATGTACCATGAGCATTTGCAAATTTGCCGTTACTTTCCAATAAAAAGTTATCCTTCAAGCGACATATAATATTTTACGCTATTGAGAGTTTTAATAGCGCGTATAAATCATCATTTTGCTCTCGAATCTAAAAGGGTATTTTAGAAAACGCGTAGCAATAAAATCATATTTTTCACGCCCTGTGAAACAGAGTCACACACCAATATTATTCTGTGAACCCGTCCATACTTCAATGAAAAAAAAACCATACATGTGACAAAATTTAAATTCTCGTAAATAAATATTGTACCTTGACATTTCATTCACCTCAAAACTTTAATACATGAATGTATATCTATGACAATCAGTGGAGAAATTCAAAATAGGCAAACAAACATTATCATTATATTCCTTACACCTAATGTCCTACACATTATGTTCTTTCAAAGTCTTTACATGACAATATCTCTTCTCTTGCAAACTTCATTTTACGAATAGGGAGATTCGCTATCAATAGTTATACTATACAACTATGCTCAATAGTGAGTGAATAATAAACATTCACGAGAAGTTTTGAAAGTTTTCAGTAAATGCACGAACTTGTAGTATAAATAGACACCTATTCTCTTCACTTCTAGTAGCACCCTCACGCACAAGATCAAACAAGAGAAGTAAGGTTCGAGTAGAGTTTTAGCTAGTGAACGTTGGGTTTAAAGGGTAGTATTAACCAAGGGTTGGTTCGAGCTTCCTTACTACCATCATCTTTCCGCATTGCCTAGCAAAACTTGGACCTTCGTAAGTCATTCTTGTAGCTTCATATTTATCATATACGACTTTCACTTTGTTGTAACACACGACATGCATGGTGCAACCCATGCATGGTCCTTGTAAACGTACGCATGTCGAACTTTTGTCATGCTATGCATGAAGTTTGATACGTAAACGATGGACTTAAAACTAGATCAAACAAGAACTATACGACCACTTTAGACGAGTAAAACTTGACACTTGTTTCGTGATTATAAAACGTTGGCACTAGGGGCGAGTAGAACTAAGACTTACGTGTTGAATATTTATGTTGTGACCATGACCAAACCATAACTCGACCACCTAAGTAATGCGCGACGAGGGGCTGTGACTCTCGCGAACTTAACCCTTTTTATACATAGATAAATGTGAACAAATATAAACATACAACAAGG